>JAMKCH010007119.1:0-46725 GCA_023653785.1 Ophioderma brevispina
CACCGTCCCCGGACCCTCAAAATTTCGGATACCCTGATATTTGTGAATAATGTAATAACTTCAGGGTCCCACTATTTTTAATGGTCCAGACTCTTCCTTTTATTACAATTTAATTCCATGGACACTACGTGTCATTACCAATAGTCCCCCGGACACGAGATCAAAACTGGTACCATAGGACCCTAATTAAACATATGGTCCGAGGATTGTGAATTCAACTGCATGGAACACTCACTAGTACACTCAATCCCCGGACCCTCAAAATTTAGGGAACCTGAGATTTGTGGTAATGTAATAAACGTCAGAGTCCCACTATTTTAAAAATGTCCTAGGACTCTTCTTTTTTCTTACCTATAGCCCAGACACGCGTGTTTAGTTACCGATATTCCTAGGACACTGAAATCAAACTTAGTGGTCCTTAGGACCTTCTTAATTTCAAAACCTATGTTCCTAGGACTGTGAAACTCAAAACATAACGTCCGACGGACTCTAAAAAGATGGACTGGTCCGCTCGTGACAACCCGGACATTAGCCAATGAATTGCTTACATTTTCACAGCCTGTTTAGAATTTACGTTCTACATATGCATTGTAAGTGCATAGATCGAATAAATTAATCTGACAAAGTTTTTATTAAAACTAATTGCCTTTTCACTCTTAATTTTAACCTAATCTGTGAGTGAAAATGAACAAGCTGATGTTAAGAGAGTTTCATCGTACTTGAGAGGTATATTGAGATTAAACTTTAGCATAAAAAGGATAGAAATACATAGGACATGGCTGAATTTGAAATTTAATACCATGTGGAACTGCTTAGTATTAGAGAGGTCGGTAATATCGGAAATCAACATCGACTTGAACGCATATGGACTGGAGCCAATCCTTTTTTAATTAAATCCTACCCGATTAGAAGGCTATGAGATTTCCTGTTAATAATCTTAACAGCTTTGTATTTTAAGAAACTGCCGAGCCGTGTTCCTCTGTATGACTCGCAAATTATTCACCATTGGTTTCAAAGGTGTAAACTGTGAATAGGTGAAAGTCGTGGTCCTTCAAAAAGACAATGGGGTTACAAGCAATAAAAATGTCTTGTGGCAATGATGTGTTAATTTTCAAACTAATGTAGATGTTTTAAACAAAGTATGGTGAAATAGTACCTGCTGCCTTGTAGGTTGGTTCGTGTTGCGAAAAAGGCTAGAGATCATCCTTGACATAAAAGGCAACTGCTGCCTTGCAGAGTGTCACGTGAAAGACAAAGGCTAAGGGAACCTTCCCCAACAGAATAGGGTGCTTGAGACCTGGCGAATCCAAGCTACTATTTAGCTAATTGCCAAGTTCATAGTCACCCGTAGCACCACGGCTAAAGCCCCTGATTTAAAAAGTCTTTGCATCCTGGGTCAACATTGGTCTATACCAATACGTTATGATGGGTTTTGTCCTACAGCCCTACTGGACGGTCCAACCCGAATATTGATCAAGATGGCAGGCAACTCGTTAGACCGCAAAATGTTTTCATCATCAGCACATTAATGTCCAACCTTTCAACAACAGCCAAGAAGAAGAACTCGTACATGAAGCACAACTGTATGATATCGATGGGGTCCTACGCATACAAGAACACGCATTGTGCACATTGTGAACCTCTACTACAGGAGATTATCCATGGCTATGCACTTAAAATTGCAGCCTCTGCCTGAAGAACAAGAGAAATAAAGCTACAGGAGGTGTTGGGGTTTCTTTTTAATCACAAGGCCTGTCAAGTCATGTGCCAACCTTATCAACTTTTATGAGCGCATCTTGAAGCGTATCACCTGACGGCACCATCCTGTAACACCATCATTTGCGTTACAAGCCTCCACAACGACATCCAGAAGAAACGTCTCTACTTTTCCCCATGAACTTTCCACTGCAACCAGTACGTTTCCAGCCATAAACTTCTGTACATCCCTGGAGATTTACAATGCTAAGCTTGGGCCTGGCGACGTGCTGTTCATTGCAACAACGAGTCCCACAGATGGCATGTACTGAAGGACTTCGCGGAATCAATTTAACCTTGTTGCCACTAATACCAATTCCAAAATCAAGCAGTAGACTGTGGACACACCGCCGCCCAAATGGAGAACTGTCGTCCCAATTGACTATTTTCTGGTCAGAAAGAAGTGGATAACAGCATTAAGAACTCAGGAGCCTACAACACTTTTGGAGCTGTTAAGTCTGATCACCGAATTGTCTCTTTGCAGGAGCCAGAATCGTTATCGCATAGTAAAAACCCCTCCCAGTGATCCCATGAAAACAATTGTCTGGAGGAAGGTATTGGGGGATACAAAGCTTTGTGAGCAGTATACTGCACCAGTACATAACAGGTTCAACACTCTTGTTGATGAGCTTGAAGACAAGAACTCCAGCGCGGTATATGATGTCCTCACTTCAGCCAACAAAGAAATGGCATTGGAGATGCTATCTAGAAGAAAGAAGACTACTGCCTTTGCCTCAAACGACAAAGTCAGCAAAGCCAGAGAAAACTTGAAGTCTGCCACAGAAGCACCATACTAAATCCACCAGAAGCTCCAAGAAGAACATTGATGCTGCTAAGGCTGCACTTGATGATGCTTACAATGTTGTGCTTGAGGAGCATGTTAAGTCCAAGGCTGAAGCACTTGACGCCCTACATCTTGATAACAAGCATGCTGTTGCCTGGGAGGCCTTGAGGGAGCTGACCGATAAGAAGGCCACCCCACCTATATGAATCAAAGGTGAAACAACTGAAGAGCGCCTTGACACATGGTTTCAGCACTTTAGTTCTCTACTTGGCAAGCCAGTTAAGAATAAAACTAACTTTGATGAACCTTTCTGCAATCACAAGATAGCAGACACCTTCCCATCCAGACTGGACCTAAAGAGGAGCTTGAGAGAGAAACTGAACAACACCAAGACACCTGGTCCCGACAACATTCCTGCAGTAATCTGGAAGAATCCACTATTCCATTATCAACTGGTAGAATTTTGTAACAACACCTACATGGGAAACAAACCAGCTGTCTTTTCAACATCATTCATCATTCCTCTACCAAAGAAAGGCGACCTCCATCAACCCCAAAACTACACACACTGGCCAAAAGTATTGCAACATGCAAAAAACGAAATTCGTAATCACAAATTGATTTCATATTATACCATGTATTCTTGACCACATCTTACGTATTAAATGTCAAAGTTATGGTTTTCATACAGATGTTATTCCCCAGAATCCAAGAGGGTGAAAACATGTTTGATTTGATTGTCATGTTCCATAAATATGGCGAATTACAGGAACTGCGAACGATAACTTGCCGATTGCACTCCAGAAGGAATACAGACACAGAAACAAATTAAATGGCTTCAAAATAGCCGCTTAATGAATTGTTCGGGTTCGTTAGGGTTTATTTAAATGTTTGCAGGAAAAAATAGTGGTTGTGAGGACGGGAAATGAGATAAAGTCAATGGAAGACGGTAGTCTTAGAAAATATGTGAAAAATTGGAAACATTAGAATGCTACTCGTCTGATAAATCACGTGGTTTACATAAATCATGTCTAATTACGTGGTCACAGTGCATGACAAACAGCAAAAATGTCAACGGTGCGATTAAAAAGTTGTTTTCAAGTTATTATGTGACCGCTTTCTCGTCATTAAATTTCCCGAGTCCAACGGCCCTGGACGTGCTCCCGTTTTCTATTGACATTATCTCATTTCCGGTCCATACAACCACTCCGATTGTTACCCTAAAAATTTACAGTAGACCCTGACAAACCCATATAATCCATTTAGTGATTATTTTGCATCCATTTTGACGTTCCTATGCCTGTATTCCTTCTGGAGTACAATTGGCAAGATATCATTAGCTGGCCTCTTTAACCCGCCATATTTAGGGAACATGACAAGCAAATCAAACGTTTTTCGCACTATTTGATTCTGCGAAACCGCATCTGTCTGAAAATCGTAATTCTGACAATAATTACGTAATGTGTAGACAAGAACTCCTGGTGCAAGTTTAAATCAATTTTTGAATATAAATTGTTTTTCTGCATGTTGCAATATTTCTGGCTAGTGTGTGTACAAAGGAATCACACTGTCACCACTGGCCTCTAAGATCTACAACTCCATGCTGCTCAACAGAATCACTCCTCACATAGATCCTGTTCTCAGACGGAACCAGAACGGTTTTCGCAAAGGCAGATCAACACTACCTCAGATACTTGCCCTCAGAAGGATCATAGAAGAGTTGAGAATTTCCAAGAGAAAAGCTTCAATTGTGTTTGTAGATTTTCCAAGGCTTTTGACAGTGTAAACAGGGATGTAATGCTGCATCTTCTCGCCAACTACGGTGTCCCAGATGAGACTGTCAAGGCAATTGCCATCATGTATGATAACCCATATAGCTTTGTGCAGACCATGGATGGGCCCACAAAGGAGTTCCTAACAACTACTGGAATCCTCCAAGGAGATACTCTTACTCCCTATCTCTTTGTAGTCGTGGTTGATTACATCCTCAGGCAGAGTCTTGACATCATGAACGACAAAGGACTCACCATCAAACCCAAGCGTTCTAGACGTCACCAAAGTCAGTATCTCACAGACCTTGACTACGCAGATGCTCTAGCTCTAACAGCTGATCTAATATGTGGTGCACAAGATCTACTAACATCACTTGAGAATGCTGCTGACAAAGTCGGCCTACATCTAAATGCCAAGAAGACTGAATATATGACTGTCAATGAGGAAGATGATCATCAACCTATCTGCACAGCAGATGGTAGCCAACTCAAAGAGGTCAATGACTTCAAGTATCTAGGGTCCTTTGTTGTCGACAGCAAGAAAGTCTTCCTGTCACGCAAAGGACAAGCTTGGAATGCCTGCAATAAACTACACCACTTATGGCAATCTGGTATCTCCAACTCAACCAAGCTGAAATTCTTTAGAGCCTGTGTAGAGACCATCCTGTTATAAATAATGGATCTGAGATCTGGACCATGAAGAATGAGCTACAGGATAGACTGGATGGCACCTACACCAAGCTTCTTATGCGAGTACAAAACATATCCTGGCGTGAGCACAAGACCAAAGCACAGATATATGGAGATATCCCTCCAATTTCATCTTTTGTTGCCCAACGCCGTGCACGATTTGCCGGTCACTGTCATCGTGCGATTGATCAAGTAGTCTCAGACGTCACATGTTGGAAGTTACCGTGCCAAAACAGGGGTCGTCGCCCCTTTAACTACATTGATGTGATTGCTCGAGACATCCAGCATGATCCATCTGACATCCCCAACTTAATGACAAACGGGGTCATTTGGCGCTACATGGTGAACAGCATCTCGGCTGCGGCCGTTAGATAGATAAAACATCAATATTTTCCTTTTCCAGATGTAGAACACTGATTCGTTTATACCTGTGAAAAAGTTTAACGCTCGATCTTGCTGGAAATATATATATGAGGTCATTGAAAAACTATAATAGTGACTATTAATATGGACAACGGCGCAAAATTCAAAACTCAGGCAAAACTCGTGTGTTACAAAACACGGTGTAACACTCTGTTTTGTTATCTTCAACGTTTACTTCCACCATTGAGTTTGACAAACTTAGCGCAAATATCGAAGTTGAAGAGCAAACGACAGGCATCAGTGATCAATCTCGCGTAGTAGGAGATTGCATGTAACTTTGTCTTGTATGCTAGTATTAATGAAGTGCTTGCGATCTGCCTATTTAAGTTCATTTACAGCTTACTTAACAGAGGTTTTTAAATTCCTAACCAATGTGAACGTTTGTATTATATCTAGTAACTTCCGATCAAACTGCTGAGTATATATCAACAAAAATAAAACGTTAATAGTCTTTATGCATCCATGTGCACTCGAGGGTGCATTAAGCATGTTTCATTTTATTTTTTTTACTTTGAAGACAAGTATTTTAGTCAACAGTTCACTTTTCTAACCCAAATGCATGTTACTAACTACTCACTGAAAAATCAAGGCATCACTAACAGCCAAGTCCATCACAGTTCCCCAGTTATAGGAGAATGTGGTCGTATTATAGAACCAGTTCTCGATGCCAACCCTCAGTTTGTAGTTACACACATCTAGACTCAGCCAGGCCTTGGTTGGTAGTTGCAGGGCAGGGTCTAAGCTTAAGTCCACACAACTCTCTATTCCTAGACAGTTGTCATACAAGGTACTTTGTATTGAACCGGGGTAGGCTGGGAGAGTCACTGATGGACATGCTAGTGGGATAAACACATAAAAATGTTTAATTAACTACAGGCCCATCAAAGGGATTCACCAAAAGATGCACTTTTCAAAGGAAAAAAGTTCGAGTGTACAAAAACGTACAGTTGGTAGGAGTGTCACGCATCACTTACGAGAACAGGCATACATATTGGGGATCAAATGAATGATACAATGGTTAATTGAATATATAAAGGCTGGTACATAACGGAAGCAGTCGGAATATACAGCACACACGCAACTTTCAGGGACTAAAGACGCCAGAACACGAGATCACAACGATGCTTACTCGTAACCCTACTAGAGTAGGTATGAGACTCATGCATCGTGTACTAGATACATGTATACATTTGGCACAAAAAAGTATCTCGGCATGTTTTTCAATCAGTATTTTGCCAAAGTCCAATAGTTTTCAAGATATACATTTTATTGCCTAGGTCTTCCTCTTTCATTTAACACCTCTCTTGCAAAAACTGTCTGAGATAGAATGCCCGATGGGCAATTGCAATGTACTGTGACACGAACACGCTGATCACAATCAATATTGCAAGTAGGCTTTTTCGCTCAATTAGTCCGAAACCTTCTTTGTGTAAAATCAATACACACGTATTTTCTACCACACAGTGACCATTGAAAAATCCAAAACTGCAACTTTTGGTTGGTAATATTGTATCTAGTTTTGAATTGATTCACTTTCGAGTGCCTTTAGGCTCAATACTTACCCCCTTCTTTTCACAATATACGATCTTCCCTTGATTGTGTCTAAAGAAACAATCAACCATTATGCTGATGATACTGCCATTTCTGTTGCCTCAAACGATGTTTACACACACACGTGCATGCAGACACACGCATATGCACGCAAACACACACTCAAATTTCGCACAGGAGTCGTCTTCTTTTTTAAAAAGGCAACAAAATAGTGTGTGTTAACACATCAAAAGTTTGTTTGGTGCAGTTTAATCAGCAAGATATATCTTCTGTGTTTATAGGCTTACCTGCAGCATTAGGTGTTGGTAGGGTACAGTCAAGCACATCCAAAAAATCCTGAAATCATGACAAATAAATTATTGAGTTTAACTGTTTACACATTGTTGTTTTACAATCCGTTGTTTTTGTATGATATATCCCTCACACTTGCCACAGAGCTCTTCTTGGATTAAGCTCATCAAGTGAGACATGTCTATCTCACTGCTGCTTCACCTTATGCAAATCGAACAATTTCTCTGAACAATTTTAAGCAGGAATGACGCAATTCTGATAACTGATTTACGTGGGAAGAGGCAAGAGCTTTTATCTGTGCAAAGTCATGAAAATGGCAAGAGTCTTTCATTATAAAGGCCTAAAATGTTCATTAACTTAATGCAGACAGCATACTGTAGAAATTACTTAAGTTTGCAAGGTTGCCGTGCAGTGAGTTTTTAAAGACTGCAAAAAAAGTAAACCAATTTAGACAATTGTTCACGCAGACAATTACACTTTTTAGGAGCCTGATAAAGCATTCACAAAATCCACTTACCTCAAGTCCTAAATGCTTCAGTATTGCATTTATGTTGTCATTAGATGGTGTTCCTGTGATGGTTGCTAGGTAACCACTAACCCCACCTGACCCAGGCAAGACGAAATCAACCCCATCATCACATGGTTTGATTTTTGCTTCCAACACAACAGGAAAGATATCACAAGATCCATCTATGCACAGCCGTATGTCTAGGTCTACAGAATAGCCTCCTCCGGAGATTTCTGTTACTTTGTATCTGATGAAAAAAATCGAATCAAAACATTTAAAGGTGTGCCTCCAACATATAAATTTTCTGTTCATCCCCAATGTTAGGCACTCTTACACATCCCTGCAACGTATAATTAACCAGGATCTCTATATAACATTGGCAAAACTAGAAGGCTTAACGAAAGACATGTGTACTAAAGACATGTGTACTGGAAAGAAAATCTTCACACAAAGCCAATAAAAGAAAACGATACAGAAAAACGAACTCGGCAATGTTCACTTATTACCTTAAAAAGAAAACAATCATACCATTAAAATTTTATCTGATATAACACTCTCTGACCCCACATTTTTTTACATCAAGAGGATTCCAACACATCCAAACACCAAAAAATCAAATAGAATTTTCAATGAAATTTCAATCCACTTCGACGCAAACTTACTCTGGCAATCCATATGTCAAAGAATATTTAGAAATACCAGATTAGTACTGTGTCATCGCTCAATGAATTTGACTATAACCCTTCCGTTGTCATATGCAAATAAAACAAATGTAGAGGCATTTTCATTCTGGGTAGTTACGACTTCATACAAGTAGGCCTAAACCACCTTAACCGTCACTAATATGAACGCATACCCGGACTTCAGAAGAAACCCACAAACATAGGTACCTCTAATCAAAGAACACCGGATACTCAAACTTTCCAAAATATAAAATGCCACCCAGAAGCATTACTTGCAGCAATCGACATCAAAGCCATTACACAAGCATAGATCTTAATGAGCCCTTAAAGTCTTTCAACACTGTGAAATAAAACCACAATCACTACAACACCCCACATCAATACATATAAGACTCTCTCTAGTATTCAGCAGAAACGCTTTTCACTTTTCTGGAATTATTACAACAAACCTTAGGGCCTAGCAATTGGAAAGTTCATGCTCTCTATCGGTAGCAAATGTCACCATTAACCCCACTTTAAATTACATTTTTGAACGACTATTAAACATCGCTTTCTATAGATTTGTATATCCTTATATTTCAACCATATGAAAACCCTAAACTCGACATTCAATCCTACATCCCGGTGGGGGTTACTCGACCCAAATTGGGTACGGGTGGGTGCTTCCCCGGGTAAAATATCGACCCATGTTTATAGTAACCAATTAATACCAAAATATGACACCATTTATATTTTGGTTCCAAATTTTCCGACATTATATAGTTGGTTTGAAATTTCGCACCATTTTTATGTAATTTACAAATCGGCCCATTTTCATAGTAAACTTTTACTTTTTCGCAAAATACGAAACCAACCATTTTCATGTGATTTTAGCGAAAATTTGAATTTTTTAGGTTTTTTCTTTTTTTAAAAATTATGCGACAAAAATTGAAAATGGACCATTTATATAGTAGCAATTACCTCAACAAAGTGACCCATCTTTACTTATAGCCTGTGGAAAAAACGACCCATTGTTATAGTAAGGCGTGAAAATGTGACCCATATCGGCGGCACATATGTACCTACCCCTTTTCCACTGAGAACCAACCCCCCCCCCCCCCGGCCTAAATCAACTAAAACCAATCCTCAAATCCTACAGACATATCAATCCGTTTCCCTGGACGCATATATACAAGGGAACAAAAATAATGAGATGGGCAATTTTTGACAACAAACACGAAACCACGCGATACATTTGGAACATAACCAGTTTATTCCGACATTACATATTTAAGGGTTTCATTAAAGGAAGTTCCTGAGATACATTCCAAACTGTAGTGATGAAGAAGAATATAAATCTACTGTCATCTCTTCAAATTTAGACTCGTAACTCATCATCGCTAATACTAGTAGTATAAAAATAAGGATTGGTATTAAGTATAGAAAACGAATGACATAAATGCTTATAAACATAAAAATAATGCATTTTGTAGGCTTGTAAGTTCATAATTATTCGAATATCATCTAGACAAGCCAGATGTTGACTCCAACTTTGCCTTCTATGAATGACAACATAGCGGGACAAGCAACCGTCACTTGTGATCAAGACGGTCGTCAAGGATGCGAAAGCTAATAGGTCTAGGAGCCCATAACCGAAACCCTGCACCCCCCCCCCCCGGGGATTTTTGGAGAGCACTATTTTTGGAAACCTTAGCATATAGCTATCAAAATCAGGTTGTCTGCAAATCCCATCCTGGGTTAAAGGGGGAGGGCGCTTTTTTTCAAAATGGCGGCCAATATTCACTTAATGCCCCCTTTTTTTGACATAATATCTTCACTTTTATGCAAATTCATGAAATATGTGAATACTTAGTCGCACCAAACACACCAAGGATAAGTTGGCACACCTTTGGCATGCGTCCTGCCTCTAGAGGGCGAATATTTCAAATGAGCCCCCGAAACAAGAAACAAAACACCGTTATTTACCCACGTACTGTCTCTTTAAAAAGGCAAAATGCCGGTGTCATCTAATTATATACTTTGTCATGCACCTATGGTTAGTTTGTGTTGTTGTTAAGAATTACTAACGTACTTCAACACACAGGTTCTTTGTTGTGGTCTTTGTGGGCTCATGGATGGAATGCCCCGGGGATCGTGCTCATGCTCTACGTTCGCAATCTGTGCCGGCGCCCTGCTTAGAGTGCGGAGCCGTCTTTTTGTCCTGAAAGACAATCTTGGAATTGGCGCACAGGATGCAGATGTCAAGAGACCAAAAGTGCTTACACTGTTAAATTGGCTAGCCCCTTTTGTGATGATAACCATCAGTGCCAAGTCCTCCGGTCCAGCAAGGTGGATGCTTTCCCGTCTGCACGGCAGTCCAGGATCAACCTTTGGGTGACCTGTCTGAAGCGACCCTGGAGCACTTGTGATAGGTCATGTTTACTTAGGAGTCCCCTTGGACTAATACCCTCTTATAAGCACCCACATCGTGAAGCACAGTGGGCGTGCTAGGGTAGCGGCAAGGGAGGGGTCCACATGCTCCGGACACCACTCAGGGGGCGCTGAAATTATGTTTCTTCGGAAAATAAAAAAAAAACAATATACCGTTGTTGTCTTTTTGTTTTATTGGTCACAGCAATCTAGTTTCATTGGCTTCAAGATAATGAGATAACTGAAGATCTCTCTGAAGGCACTCAAACATCTATCCTAACTCAAGAGCTTCCATAGGCTCCGAACCCTGGACCCGCCAGGGTCAGTACAGTTCATCTGCTTCATAATTGTGAGTCACCGGAGCTCTCCAGATGTGCTGAACAGCTAAAATCAAGAGCCCTGGGGTCTCCGGCCCTGACCCCTGCCACGTTCATCAAGGCCTCTGCATCAAGATGAATGAGATAAATGAGAGCTCTCTCCGAAGGCACTCAAACATACTAAAACTGAGAGTCCGGGGCTCCGTAACCTTGACCACCCACCAGGGGCCAGTATAGTTTCATCTGCTTCAAGATAATTAGATAACTGAGGTCTCTCCGAAGGCACTCAAACTGCTATTTAACTCAGAAGCTTCCACGTGCTCCGAACCCTGGACCCCGCCATGGGCAATATAGTTCCTCAGCTTCATGATTGTGAGATTAACAGAGCTCTCCCGGATTCGCTGAAACATGCTAAAACCCCAAGAGCTTCTGGGGGCTCCGCCCCTGGACCCCCGCAACGTTCCACATAGTTCAAACTGAACGAGAAGATAGCACTAGCTTCACACATGCATTGCTTCCTCCAATGGGATTTTGTACATTATCATGTGAATCGTTAGAGACGAAACATTCTAAAATGCAAGCTGGTGATCAGAAATACTGTTACTTATAGCCCATGTTTCATCTCTAACGATTCACATCAGTACCCGTACAAAAACCCCCATTGGATGCAATCATTGTGGGAAGCTACTGATATCTTCTCTTGTTCACTGCTTTCAAGATAAGGAACATACCCCTCTCCGTAAGCACTCGAACATGTGCCCCGGGGGGGTTCCTCCTGCCCCCTGAAAGCCCCCACAAGGGGCGCTTTCCCCATTACCCTGTATGCCCGTATGCCCTGACATTCGAACTTTGCGCTTCAGCCCTGTGCTGCTCATTGTTGATTCTGCTTGCCCTGTAGGGAGGGGTCAGCCCAACAGCTTGAATCCATCGTGGATGCCTCTCCGGCGCTTTCCGGGGTCGTCTTCGGCCAGCTCCAGCGACAACTTATACATTCAGCAGCGTAGCCATGCGGAGCATAGCTGCCAAGTCTCTGGTATGGACCGCCCTGTGTTTGGACAGAGCCGCGGCCTCTGACCGCCTTAGGTCGGAGGTAGTTTCTTAGGCAAGTCCGGTCCTTTAAATATTCTCTAAGGAGTTGGGGAGTTGGCTTGTGGAAGAAAGAACTTGCTGTCAACCAAGTGGCCTCTATTGGTATTGAGCCTGGTGAGCGGCTTCCGCCTGGGGGCTGCTTCCTCGTGACTGAGTGGCGTGTGTCCTCCAGCTGATTTCGATCCAGACTCGGGCCGATGAATTTCCTTTCAGAAATGAGTCTACAAATGGAAGCAATCTGGACACTGGGCATCTCTTGGTCTGTGCCCAGTTTGGATGCAACAATGCACAGACAAGGACCTTGCAGAATTCAGGGAAGCAAACCAGACATTGTATACCCACCTCTGGCTAGATCACATTGAGAACCACTGTGTTTGATACGATAAGAAGAATTTCCAATTTTTAATAATCCTTGGGTATTGTTCAATGGCGATCTTTTTTTTGGTAGACGACTTAAATGCAGCTCCTTTTGATTCAGAATTGATCTTGCGCTTCCTCCTCCCTCTTCTTTAAGTCATGGTCTTAATTGCCCCTTCTTCTGTACCATATTATTTTCCTCACTATTATGTCAGACAACTCTTGTGCATCAACTCTCCTGATGACCACTTGTAATCTAGTGCACCATCATTTAAACTTCCAACCATGATCATCTGGCGGAGGAATTTCTGGCTCTGCACATCTGCCCCGGTACCAATCAGGGCTTGATATTTGGCTCTCTGGATGTGCATCCCAACAAATCTCTCATAAAACGAGTGCTCTGGCACATCAGTCCATCTTCCAAGGCTTAGGAAGGCATCTATATACTTGTCACTTTTTGACTTAACCTCGTCTACCTGAGCTATTTTTGTACACACTCCCCGACCCCCCTATGGAAGTTTTCAATTACGGTAACATCCGTCTGTAAATCTGGTACCACCAAGGTAGCGTAGAGTTTTCGTGTTGTTTTTTTTTTTTTAGTCTTTCCATTGGTTATCAAAATAATTGCCAACATCCACATTAATGACGTCACTATGACGTCACTATTTGAGAAAGTTTAATAAAATACATGGTACTGAATATAGTGTGGAAACTTGATATTTTCGCAATTTAAGCACTCAAACCCATATTATTAGCACTAAAATGCCTTCATTTTATAAAACTAGTCCATTCCCATCAAGTAGCGCCAAAAACCCGAATGAAAATGGATATTCCTAACACTTTTGTCGAAAAATTGAAATTTCCCCCTATGTGGTGTCTTGGATTTGACAATTTTGCTAACATGCGAACTTCATGACGTCATTGTGACGCAAATCTAGCATGTTGGTACTCCTTCTGGTATCGATGGGAAAGAGGAGGACCATAGCTCTCTATTGGTACCAACAATCAAGTCCTGTGATGTTTGCTAGTTGTCTAGGCATGTTGGTACTTGTCTCTCCCGAATGGGGGGGGGGTGTTGCATTTTGGCAGCCATTTTGAAAAAGCGCCCTCACCGTGTAAACCCAGGGTGTGGATTTTTCAGAACAACCTGAAATCAGTTGCGTATGGTAAGCTTCACAAAAATAGTTGTCTCCAAAAATCCCCGGTGGTGCAGGGGGGTCATGGTAGCCCGTAGTCTATAAGTCGTAGTCAACATCTGGGTTTGTCTAGCCTTATTTGAATTACTAGAAATAAGTTTAATGCTAATATAAAAATTAGTGACGTCATGTAAATAGAAATAAAAAAACAAATTGACAGTTGGATTAAATATAATTGATGATTTGAAGCCACCTGCGCCAAAGTATAACTGCAGAGTATCATAAGAGTGAAATATAATGAAATTATAATATAAAAACAATGTTAATAAAATATCATTATTAACGTTATTTAATAAATCGAATTTGACATTGATTTAAATCCTTGATTTGAAAGCCAACTACAGCCCCAAGTATACTACGAGTAATAAGAGTGATAATATTAATACTTAGAATGATAATAAGATTGAATTATCAGGATTTAATTATATGACTAATAATAATTATTTAAAATAATACCAATAAAGATGTTATACACAATATGTTGACATATTTACTTTACACATTTATAACAATTAATAACATTAAAAATAGTAGTATAAACTGGGGTGTAAATACAACACAAACCAAACAATTTTTAATGTGTAATTAAGCGTGCTTGTTTCCGATTTATGTGTATTGCGTTCTATACTTGGATATGAAAGCTTGGCACTTGCACATAAAACCCCCTGAGTACCGTGGAAACACTTGCGTTTTGATTGTAGATGCAATAAAAATGCATGTTGCAAAGCCCTAATTCATACTGCGCTAATATTGCTGGTTAACCACTAAGCGCGTTTTTTTTGTTGTTAATATCTTGGGAATGAAGTGGATTGTGGGCTCAAATTTCAGGACGACAATGAGAAATTACGGCCTTTTCATCAATATCGATACTACTTCAGGTAAAAAAATCAATTGTTCCCAAAGACTATCGGAACATCACCTTTAAAATAGTTGTTTATAATATCTTATAAATATTTATTATGCTCCTATGAATATAGTGCACGGTAAAAAAACCTGTTAAACATAAGACAATGTGCGTTCGTGGTTCGGGAAAAAATGCAATATGCATCTTTTTTAACTTCATTTCAGATCAAGTTCTACACCTCCAATGTCATAGTGTCCTCACTAAGCTCATAAGGTTGCATTTCTCCTGATGGAAAGTCAAGCTCAATTCCTTAGACCACTTCCAATACTGAGAGTCAGCAAGTCCTGAAGGATCTAAGACAATCGAATGGTGGTATGGTACAGCAGTCAACGAATTAAGCGCACAGCACTCTCCAATCCATAGCAGTCCTCACTAGCCACTACTGGCATGAGAAGGTAAATATTGCTTGTTGGATTGGAAATGTGGGCATCCTGTAGGAATGATAAATCTTATTAATTAGTAATTTAAACCCTCATCTACCGAAGGGCGGGGCAAACACCCCCCCCCTTCAGGTTTTTTCCCTGGCCTTGGCTAAAACCACCTTTTTTGGTGCCAATTAGTTAATGTCTTGTCAATTGACATGTTTCGGCTCATTTTAATCCAAAAACACACATCCCCCGGGGGTAAAGGTAAGATACATGGTGATTCCCAAAGTGGATGGATGGGGGAGGGGGTGTTAACCACCCCCATTCGGGAGAGGTACCGAACATGCCTAACACAACACAGAACATCACATACACTGTTTTGGTACCAATCGATAGCCATGGTCCCTCTCTTTCAATTGATACCAAAATGAGTAACCAACATGCCTACATTACGTCACAATGCCGCCATAAGGTTTCTCATATCAGCAAAACTGCCATTTCCATAGGCACCCACAGTGAAAAACTCAACTTTCTGCCAAAGTTTTAGTAAACTCGATTTTAATGCGGTTTTTGACTCGATTTGATGGGAAATGACTAGTTTTTATATAATAAGTTGGTTTGAGTCGCTAAAATGCGAAATATCAATTTTCCACCCTTATTCGTCTTTTCGTATTTCTTTCCTCAACCTAGGACGTCATGCTGACGTCAAATGGGGATGTTAGTACTTATTTTGGGACCAATGGAAAGAAGAAACCCTAAGCTATCCATTGGTACCATTTTACAGGATACGGGTGTTCAGTAACGAAAATCACAGGGGGGGTGGTAAGCCACCCCCCCCCCCCCCGTTCGGGAGTTTTGTTACAAGAAATGGCTCAGGTAAGACGAGGGTCATAATCCTAACCATTTTAAAACAAAAATAAGATCGTCAGCAAAAAAATTTCGATTTTTAACAAAATGTGGAGAGACTGATACACACAAACAAATTATCTTTGGAAATATTTTTATCAGATTGGTCAAGTGCATATAAAAAAAATGCCGAGTGTGGTGTGCACTTCGAGGGATTCAAGCCAGCAACCTTCTGAGGAGCAACTGGTTTGTCAGACCTGGCGACCAACCTCAATTCAAAGTGGCAATACCCCAAAATTGGTTTCCACCGACATGTGACCTGTTGTTATATTAAGTCTGATTTGGTGATTTGATGTAAGGTGTTTTCCATGAGACATACGTGACCTGTTTTATAATTGAGGGTGATTTTGGTGATTTGGGATGTAGTGGCTCCATTGGCCATACGGTAACGTGTTTATATGCCAGTATCATTCTAGGTGTAGGGTGTCCCCAGGGTGGATCCATGGGCCATACATCATGTGTTAACGTTATACTTTAGTACTAATTTAGCGGTTTGATGTAGGTGGGTCCATGGACCATCATGATTATTTCTGAGGAGAAGTTGTTGATTTGATATAGGTGGTTCCACATGGATCATACGTGATTGTTATACACACGCTGGCCAAAAGTATTGCAACATTCATAAAACGAAATTCTAATCACCTTGATTTCAACTTATACCACGGATTCCTGACCACTTCAATACGGTATTTAAATTCCACAGTTTGAGTTTTTTTATACAGATGCTATATCCCAAAAAATCCAGAGTGTTAAAAACTTTTGATTTGAATTGTCAAGTTCCCTAATTATGGCGGATAAAAGGAACAGACCGATATTGTCGATCGATTGTACTCCAGAAGGATGCAGATACAGCAACAAAAGATATGGCTTCAAAACATCATTAAAGTTACTTTAAATGTTTATGTGGAGCACATCATGGTGGTTGTGTGGACCCGAAACGAGATAAAGTCAATGGAAGACAGTGGTCTCGAAAAAGTCGGGAGACACCCAAATGCAATTTCATGACATCACGTGGTTTACATAAATCATGTCTAATTAGGCGTTCACATCACATTACCAAACAGCACAATGCCAACGGTGCGATTAAAAAGTTGATTTCAAGTTATCACGTGACCTCTTTCTTGCCATTAAATTTCCCGAGTCCAACGGTGATGAACGTACTCCTATCTTTTATTGACGTTATCTCATTTCCGGTCCATACAACCACACCAATTTTCCCCCTAAACATTTAGAGTAGACCCTGACAAACTCGTAAAGTTCATTTAGCGAATATTTGGCAGCCATTTTTGACGTTCTTGTGCCTGTATTCCTTTTGGAGTACAATCGGTAAGTTATCAATAGCCAGCTCCTTTAACCCGCCATATCTTGGGATCATGACAATCGAATTGTACTTTTGTCACACTACTTGATTCTGTGAAACAGCATCTGTTTGAAAATCACAACTTTGACAATAACTGCGTAATGTGTAGTCAAGAACTCCTTGTACAATTTTAATCAATTTTTGAATATAAATTGCTTTTCTGCATGTTGCAATACCTTTGGCCAGTGTGTGTATTTCAGTATGATTTTGGTGATTTGATATACTAGTGGTTCCATGGACCATACATGATCGGTATTATATTTCAGTATGATTTTGGTGATTTGATATACTAGTGGTTCCATGGACCATACATGATCTGTATTATATTTCAGTATGATTTTGGTGATTTGATATCCTAGTGGTTCCATGGACCATACATGATCGGTATTATATTTCAGTATGATTTTGGTGATTTGATATACTAGTGGTTCCATGGACCATACATGATCTGTATTATATTTCAGTATGATTTTGGTGATTTGATATAGGTGGTTCCAAGTACGGATAAATGTCTCGAGTATGTTCTCAAAGATGGCTTATGTATAGCTGTTCTATATTTTGTTCTCTAGTCAAGGAAATGTGAAATAGAACAAAAGGGAATATCTCAAGTTGATTCCGTAGCGTAGCATTCTTATTAATAGATTGTTACTGTAAAAAATCTTAAAATTGAGGAAAATCAAAAACTGACATAGGTCTTCTGAATGGCCTGAGCGATAAATAATTTTTCCATTTAATAACTCAATCACGTTTGATGTCTTTTGAATATAGGTCATGATACGTTTGCCATTTAGCCATCTTTCCGTGCTACAGAATTGAGGATAACTTACTTCCTTCACCTAAATTTAAAACAAATATATTTTCTTCCTTCACCAAAATTAAAAAAAAATATTATGTTCACCAGGAAAAAGCTTATCTCCTTATTTAGAAAAAAAAATGTCAACTCAATTTACTTCCAGAATGTCGGTGACCAATGTGTACATGTAAATTCAAGCAAACAATAGAGCTAACAATCACCCTAAAAACACCTCCTGATCTTTTTTTCTCATCTGGATATGCAGGTCCATTGTTACTGTCCACTTGAAAAGATTTCAGGTGTTATCACCTAGATGTCTGGAAAAATAACATACCTCACCTCGTTCATGATTTTTAAATCTAGGTCGCTGAATATAATTGACTTTCTTCTAAAAACAAGGTTGAATAATTGAACAGAAATAAGGTTTTAAAGACAGTAACTTGCGGATTTAGTTAATTGAACACATAGTACAATCTCAAGATTTCTTTGCGGTGATGTCATAGCATTCGAAATCTGTTCATCTGCATGCACAATAACAATGGACAAGATGTCAAATAATGGTAGTTTATCCGGGCGGGCCGATTATTCAATATAAATAGCTACATTGTTCGCTTAAGCATGTTGAGGTTATGTATATCCATTGGTCACTGATATTCTAGAAATAAATTGAGTGGATATTTTTATGAATTTTTCTAAACAATGTACACTCTTTTCGTGTGGGGATACAGTTTTTCCTGGTTAAAATAATATTGTTTTAATTTTAGTGAAGGAAATAAGGTATCCACAGGTTTGTAGCACAGATATCTAATTAAAAGGACAATGATGGCGAGAATTGGTTTTCCTCGTTTTGCATTTAATCGATGACACGAAAATGTTTTGTTCCAAAACTTGTGTCCCGAAAAAAAAACCCGGTCTTAGAAGATTACTTGAGAATGCCAGAAGTTTCTAAAGGAAGACTTTAAATTCTTAAGTATATATATTTTTATTTGGCGAGAATCACGTTCCTCGTTGTGTTTTTTTTTTTAATTCTCGTTATGTATTAAAATAATTCTTATGTATTTTATTATTTGCAAAATAATAGGCAAGAATTCTCGTTCTGTATTTTAAAAAATTATGTCCTTTATTATTGGCGAGAAAAATGGCGAGAATCGGTTTCATCATTGTGCATTTAATCGATGACGCTTTATTATTGGCGAGAAAAAAACTGCCCCCCATGGTCCTAAATCGTGCCGTATGTACTTATTTTAGGGGGAAATTGCCCCTAGATCTAACAAGCAAAATAACGCTAACTCCCTTTTTTGTGGTTAACGTCAGGTTGGTACTAGTCATTTTCCACGTTATAGGCTTGGATTTAAAAGCTGATGTTGGGTTTGAAGCTAACTTACTCTTGAACGGCCCAGCTGGTTTCGTGGTCTTTGACCACTGCAATATCTAGTTCAGTATGATTTTGGTAATTTGATGTAGGTGCATAATTCCATACGTGCCCTGTATTGTATTTCATTTTGATTTTGGTGATTTGATATTTTGATATAGGTGGTTCCACATGGATCATACGTGACCGGTGTTATATTTCATTATGATTTGGGCGATTTGATGTAGGTAGTTCCATGGGTCATACGTGACCTGTTGTATTTCAGTATGATTTTGGTGATTTGATGTTTCATGGGCCATACGGGAGCTGCATTATTTCTCAGTATGATCCTGGTGATTCCATGGGTCAAACATGACCTGTGTTTAATTTCTATATATATACAATACTCATATTTTCAATACTCATATTTATTTCAGGTAGGGATTGGTGCACGGCCCCGATTCCAAATTGGTGGCGTGGGAACTGATTTTGGTCTCTCAACTTGAAAGTGTGAGAACTGTTTGCAGGCTTTGGAATAAATAATAAATAATAATAGTAACATTTATATAGCGGCTCTAACTCATACGAAAACACAGCGCTTACAGAACAATGCAACTTTTGAGGCAGCAGCTTATACAGCGCCATTGCAACATTCCACAACATCGAACCGAAACACATACAATAAACATTAGGACAAGGAAGGGAAAGGAAGCCCAGTTTTAGAATCAGGAGGAAACCGAGACCCTGAGAAAACCTGCGAGTGGCGACTGGACTGGAACCCAATTACACGTAAAGCCTCTAGCCCGACCTGGGGATCGAATCTGACCTCATGGTGTAAAGCGAGTGAAGAACCGCTGCGTACCCGCTCTCCAGATAACATTTAGCTTCTGAGGTAAATTTTTCCAAAAGGAGACTTTTTTTAAGAAATTGAATTTACACTTCAACTGGGGTCTAGGAACTGCTGCAGGCGGCGAAATGAAGGTCTTAAGACCACACGTACCCGGATCGCTCCGATGTTCTATGCCCCGAGGCACTATTCTCCGTATTTTCTTATTTGTTATACAAAATTACCTTCCAGTATCAATCAAAATGGGTGCGTATCGATAATACGCAATGAGTGCTCCAAGGCTAATATTGATAAGGGGGACGTAAATTTACCTTTCTTCACTAGTATCACGTACTGTTTTCTTCTGTACTACTGCAGCAGCTCAATGTCACATGCCCATTACGTATATTTTCCTGAAATAGAAGGGAATACAATTATGGCTCTCACAAAAATTGGCTAAAAACATAACCACAAACTCTGACAGTCTGAAAAGCATTCAACTGAAGTTGGCTATCCATTTGAAATCCACCGAGTGCGATGTGTATTACAAATGATATCAGTCCGATAAGCTATGTCATTTGGAGTACAAACTCCATGAAAAGGTTTATAATTTAGTAAAATGAATTACATCCTCAATTGTTGTGATTAAAATATTACTTTATATTTGTAACTACAGAAAAGATGGGGGAAGTAGGTTGGTTTATTATACAAGAGAAACTGGAATTCCCCTAGTGCATAAATGGGGTGATGTATGATGCAATTTATTTACACTTTACAGACATTTCTAGAAAAGCTAGCACTATAAATAACTTGGGAATTTTCAAGTATTGCGCAAGTTAAATATTGCATCATTATATAAAATCATTTGTGTGTGTTCTAATTTGATAGTGTTAGGCTACAGTAGTCCTAACTGAAATGGTAGATCTGTGCATTACATGGCACCTGATACCACAGGAATTTAAAAGCCATTTTGTCTGTCATATGTGGACATTTGCGACAGACGGACTACGGACTTTCGTGGAAATATTAACCGGTATGTTAGTGCTGTTGATTTTTTGTGTCGTCAAGGGCCCAGGAGTACCTTATCGTCTTGAACTGCAGGACAGTTATATTCAGGACTGCTCCGAAAAGGAACTTAAATTTCTGAAGAAGATTCCCAAGGAATTTTCTTTTGTAAATATTTTAAAGCAAATGGCTATTTGCCATTCAAATTTGCCATTCAAATTCTTATCACTTTAAATAAATAAAAAAATGTTGTAATAAATAAATTGAGATCATTTGTGCACAAGGCTCATCTCATTCTTCTGTTTAAAGGGTATCTTTGACCTTGGCATCCACGGGATGTTGTAGCAGTATTCAAATCTCCAAATCCATAGGGCCTACTCATCCTATAGAAACATTGGATTCTACACTGACTTTAAACCTTAGCCTGGATCCCGGACACCAACCCTAATCTTCATATTCCTCAATCTAATCATAGCCTAATAATCTTCCCCCTAACTAAAAAATAGTGGCCCAAAAACAAAATATCACGGTCCTCAGACAGCTTGTGTCGCCTGCCGTCGCGGTTTGTGAATGAAAGGCCTTATATGACCTTTGACCTTGACATGTGACCTTTGACCTCATAAACAAATGAGGGTTTGCATGTAATATTCATAAACCAAGTTTGGTTCATACAACTTGACCTCGTATGACCTTTGACCTTGACCTGTATACCACAACTCACGTGTAGTGTTATTCATGAACAAAACTTTGCACAAGAATTATTATTATGTAATAGTCCAACAGATTTTCCCTGAGCTCTGAACCAGAACCAAATGAACATTTCTGTTATAGTAACTCTGATCATCAATGAAAAACCTGTTGCATAATATCATGAATATAAATCTCAAGTGAGATTTAAAAGTAGTATGATTTACTTATAGTTGTGGGTTTGCTTGAGGGGGCTTCTCTCTGCTTATCCTACCAGGTCCTTTAGAATGTTGAATTAGTGCCATTTCAATGCATTACAGAGGATGTCCACGAAATGGCCTAGGAGATGTAATGTACAGTGCAAAAAAAAAATAAAGAAAATCAAAGCAGTTCAAAAGATCAAAAGAGACACGTCTTTGTTTTGTACTGCTACATATAATACAAAATGAGAGTAACATCACTATACACTTACATCAAGCTCAAAACTCCTGAGAAGCAAGGTTTGTGCTTCTGCCGTCACCCCTGATTTAAGATAAGTAATAAATCCAGCAACGGTACCATCACCAGGTAATGTGGGTGGTGTTTCCACATTGCATGTTGGTTTAGCAATCTCGGTGCCATCAAATACAGCCCATGAAAGACAGTTGTCTTCAATACACAGCTTAAGATTCAACCACAACTTGAAGGTGTCAGTCAGTTTCTCTATCAAGAACCTAGACAATTACACGAAGGCTAATTTTAAAACAGTCACTTGAGGGATAGATGCAAGTAAGTGTTACCCCCAAAATAATCTTTAAAAGCACGTAAATTTCGGTAAAAATGACCCAAAACAGGTTGAAAATAAATAAAACTGCCAAAATCTGGGAGTAAAATATCTGAATTCACATACAAATCTGAAATCTGGCATCTCTGTATATTCATGTCCAAAACTTACGAACCAACATCTTTAGAGGATGCAGCATATCGTCGGCCGCGTCACATACTGACGTATTTTCAAAATACACATTTCGAGATGAAGATTTTGCGATTTAAATTTGCTCCACACCGTTAATTAACACATGTATTTCAATTACAATCGCCAAAATAACTTGTTGAATTTCAAATATATTTAACTAATTAACTTCCAATTTATTTAGATATCCGAAAAAATGTTAAATAAAATACGTCATTACGTGAAAACGACAAAAATATCGACGTGTAAATAACAAATACGACGCGAAAATACGTCGTTAGGTGACGCGTTTACGTAAATACGTCACGTGAAAACGACAAAATAGCAATTCTACCGTGAACTAAAAATACGTCGAACAAATACGTCACTATGTGAAACGGCGAATACTTCAAAATTAATGATCGGGAAACATATCAAAATTGATCATGTGACCTGAAAATGAGGTAAAATGTCAACTTTCCATCAACCTCAATGTAGACCTCAATGCTTCTACCAAACAAGTTTCATTATCCTTACATCTGTGGTTCATGAGATAACACATACAAGAAATTGTGCACAGACACAAGCACCGAGTGAGACATAATCGCAAGATTGCGTGGTTCATCAGTGCAGTCTATGGAATTGTAAGCTGTAAATTACCAGTTTAAGCCTCTAGCAAAATGTTTATTTCTTACAGATGAAAACATGTGTTTGGTTGTTTACTTGATCAAAGTTAGTAATAACACATATGGGGTGATCATTGCAGAAATAATCTGTAATATACATTTTATACACAGAGGAGGAGAATCTCAAACCACTGCTTTTGTAATATCTCCAATAACGCTACATTCACACTACAAGTTGTATAGGTTGACCTCTATGACCTTGGTATGTGATCTTCAATCCTACCATGACATTCAGGTCTCTATGCTACACTTATGACCCAAGTGTAATGGCAACTGGATTTAGAGAGTTCATGCACGTTCAATTTGAACAAGTTTACCCAACCTTTAACACACACATTCCTGTAAAAAATGAAGTTCATACAGCAAAATTCTTGGGAAGCAAAGTTGTTTTACAATAATTTTTTCTGACCAAATCCATAAGTCACTTACGATCCTTCAACAGTATCTTTGATATTGAATGGCTCTGGAGTCTCCCATTTGAACTCATTGAAGAAGTCAACTTCATGTGTCCAATCTCCCAATTGCAGTTCAAACATGAAATTGCATGCGTCAAAAGCAAACCGGAATTGGGTTGATAGTTTAGCGACCTTGAGGTCAATATCCACACAGCAATGGAACCCCATACATCCCTTATCATGGGTACACACTGTGTGGTCTGGTAAGTTTGGCAACTTGTATGAAACAGGGCATTCTGAAAGTACAAATCCAAGTTATTTTTCCAATTACAGGCATAGGATTTATATGAAAGTTGAGAGTTTTTAACTCTCAATACGGGCGTGATGCCAGGGCCCGATGGGAACCACACAAGGTAATAAAACAGACCAGGGCCAAATCCCCGGCTGATAACGGGTGTTTTGAACCAATTCCAAAAATGCCCTTTTTCTAAAACACATGTGAGTACTTATGGATCAAAGAGTTCAATACGTTTACGGCCACAAAGCTTTTAGGATCATTGATAAAAATTCTAGGTCAAAAATTTTACAAGGTATAGAGCGGGGGGCGATTTGTGGGCTAAAGTCAGGGTTTTATGTGTTAACAATAGGATTTATGTGGGATTAACATCATATTATTGAGGGAAATATACCAAACCTGGTGCATTGTGGATAATTTAATGCACATTACCTCACTCCTAAATGCAGTAAACACACTTGTGTTTTAAAAGGAATTACACATTCCAGTGGTATTAACATTCTTGATTAAAATCTATTACAATCCATTTTATAATTAAAAGAATTCTTTCTTTTCCACCCTTTAACCTGTTAACCAAAAAATAACAATATGGGACATAGGTGTAAAGGGGCACTTTGTAATCTTGGCAACTTCTAATGGTTTGTAGCTGTCATCATGGCGAAAAAAAACACATTTAAAATTTCTGCTAGACGTTGATAAAGACTGCATATAAGAATATGGCACACATGCGACTTTGTGTGAAATGACCTTTTGGACATTCCTCACCCCCTGTCAGATCCACGGGGAGGGACCCCGGGGTAATGAATTACATGGTGAGTAGGGCTTATGCCCTCCTACAATACCCTAACTTGGCTACTCTAGCTCATCCAGGAGTGCAATGGTTGGGGTGGTATAACTAATTATATAGGCTGTTTTGATATTCGAGTGTATCGGTGCGCATGGGTACAGCGCATAGCTCTGTAGCAATGGCGCGTATGTTAAAGGGGATTATGTGATAGCGATACTTTGCAGGGGAAGTTCTGGAGTTTTGAGTTAGCACAGTAATTTAAACAGAAGCTGATTGATGTGAACTTCATATTTGTTCTTAATTTATATGATTATACTAAGATATTTGAACAAAGGTTTTAAGAGATGATGTTTAATGTCACTGCCGGGACCGAGACTGCCATAGTAAATGCAGTAGACAGTTTCACAAATTACCGTTTGGAAATCCCCAATGCCCAACGGCAGATCGTGTCCTACCCTCCCTGTACAGAACCACGTGTATAGTCTCACAATCTGATCGATTACGCTGTGAGTAACAGAGTACAGAATGCTGCGCTTTGCCGTATTGTAGTTATAAAAAGGTAACGAGATGAATAGTTTGATGTCACGTGTCAGGTACAAGGTCACGTGTCAGGGATCAGTTTGCTCTTCGGGGGGCGACCGATATTATAATCCGACTAGGTTAAATCAAGGTCTTTACATGACCCTCTCTGCCCAAAGTGCTATTATTTTTTTTCCAAAAGACACCGTGTATTCTGTCTAAACAGTACAAAATTACTTTCCTACTGATTCAAAAACCGACGTACGATGACGATACTCGGTTGCTTTTTCCAGTAGGGATACTTAACGTCATTTTTTTTTTACCTGAATGGGCCCCCCGAAGCAAAATAATAACCAATCAATGCCGTGACGTCATCAAATCTTTAATTTTTTTTTTCAAAAATTGGGCCTGTCATTCCCCATAAAAATTCCCTTTTTAAAGATTCAACATCTGTATATTGTTCCTTTAATAATTAATATTCAATTGTCCCCGCATGAATCTGAACACGCTGGGTCCATAAGTCTAAAAACTGAAAACATAGTCAGCCGGCTAAATACCCTTACCGTGGACTGAATGAGCAGACGGATCCCCGTGTTAGTTTTAGCAGGCTACAGCCACTTGCGCGCGGCTGCGGGGGTTATGCGTCTAGAAAAAAAATATGGCAAAATGTTGACTTTTTTGTATCCAGACACACATGTAGGTACACCCATCCATCCAGACATTGCCATTTCATAAGGCAGATTTTGCTGCGCAATCCGTCCAAAAAATGAGGGCGCCCTCATCTGGAAATATCTGAGTCAGGCTTTAATTCAGGTTAAGTGACACTACATACAGAAAACAAAATTCAATGATTTGGTGACTATTAAATTGTTAACTGACTAACCTCTGTACCATCCATTTTGAACAAGTTGTGGTCTCTCACATACTTCAGTTGGATCAACAACACCCTATTGTAAAATTGACAAAGAAAGCAAATTTTTAACATCCTAATCTGATCTTTAGCATGAATGTAGAATAAAATGATAAAATATCACTTATACTTGTCAATTATTTTGAAAAACAGTTTTTACAGAAATTCTCTGACTGGCCCTTCAAGTATTAATGTTTCCCATAGTTTATTGTAAGCAAAACTAGTTTAGCACCTTTCGGAAAGTAGCTCTTTGCAGGGGCGTCAATCGCTACTCAATCGTGGGGGGGACATTGAATCTTTGTATCGAACCCACCTCCCAAAAAAAAAAAAAAAAAAAACTGTAAAATTACTGTCAAAGTTCCGTTAATTGACAGAAATTTCTGTAAATTTACCCTAAAAATGACTGGAAATACTGCTGCCAGAAATTTCCGTAAATTTACGGACATTTTTTTAACAGTGTGGGATGGTAATTCGCTGGATCTGACTTTTGACCCTTTTTATACATGCCAGTGACTAGAGCTTGTTTCCATTAAAGTCTGACTCAGAGATTTCCAAACTAAAGATAGTGACCTAAAATGCCCAATTCCAAAGTTGGAGATGAATCGGATTTTTCGTTTTCATGCAATAAACATGTATGTATACAGGGGCGTCAATCGCTACTCAATCGTGGGGGGGACATTGTAATTTTGTCTCGACCCCCACCTCCACCTCCCCGCCCCCCCCTTCAGATTTCTGAACCGTCGGTAAAAAAAAATGGGTATACCCGGCGAGCACAGCAGCAAGCCCGATAATTTTTTTAATTGTTTGTGATTCCGGGTTGTGATTTTACAAAAATGTTTACCTTTTCAACAGAAACCATGTACGTATTAAGCGACAGGGGCAGATCCAGCCCCTCTCAAGTAAGGGAGACCAACTGAAAATGGAAATTGGCGGCCATGGCGCCGCGAAAGGGAGGGGGGGGTAAAAATCCTAAGGCATGCCCGCGAAGCGCGGAACCCCTGAAATGATCGCTTTCGAAAAAACACATTTTTCATGCAAATTTGATAGAAACAATTGCAAATTACTAGACACAACTTGGAAAATTGTAAGTGTTTCACCTTATGCTTACAGCTGTCATAATACAGGTATTGAAAAGAAAAACAATATATAGTGATGGTTTAGGTTCGTTTGAAACAATACATGAGGCCTAAAGTGTTCACGGAGAGTTAATTTGTATTAAGCTGAGCCTGGTGGTACAGGGTGTCCCAGAACGCGCGAAGGCGAACCCCTGCATTGTTCACTTTCAAAAACACATTTCTTATTGCAAAATTGATAGAAATAATTTGAAAAAGTGGTTCACTTTATAATATTCTTCTAGGTATAATCAACAGACTTAAAATCTATTGGTGGGGTAGGTTTTGTTGAATATAAAAATGTTTTGAAGACATATATCAAAACGGTGGCAGGGGTGGATGGGGTGGTCCCCTCCCGGGCGTCGCGCGAACCCCTGCAAATTCATTTCCAAAAACACATTTTTTAATTGCAAATTTAATAGAAACAATTTGAAAGGACAAGTGCAGCTCAATTTATAATGCTTCTAGTATGATCAAACGATCTAAAACAATCGCCGTCGATCGATCGCCGTTTTTGAAGATGTTACGATGTTAAACGCTTCCAGCCTATTAATGATGAGGAGAATATGGCCACCACATTTAAGTGTTTTGTATACAACCTGTCATAAAAAATTATAATTATCTTGCGGACAATTTAGATCTCTTAGAAAAGCGTAAGGTATGTTACTTCTTCCGGGTGTATAAAGAAAATTGTGCGTAGAATACTGCTGACCCTGAACTCTGAATGTGGATTGAACAGTAATTTTTCATTCAGTGGGCGTAGATAGTGTATGTGCGCGCCGGGCTATATTTAACTTGGCCACCCCCTTCACGCTCAAGGGCTCGCTTTAGGGGCCCTAATGTGGTTTCCAGAGGGAAAAGCCCCTTGTGGTACAGGGGCGGGCCCCCGGAAGCTCTCGAGTTTTAGCATACTTGAGTGTATTCGGAGAGCTCTCAGTTATATCTTTATCATGAAGCAAATGGAACTTTTTATACTGTCCCTGGGGGGGTCCAGTGGGCGGAGCCCCGGAAGCTCTAGAGTTTTAGCAAAGTTTAAGTTCTTCAAGGGCTCTCAGTTATGAACTATAGGTCTACTGTCTGTGACCCGTCGTCAATTATTTCCCCAAACGTCATTCAGCGCCCCCCGAGGTGGCGCCCATGGCACGTGCCCCCCTTGCCCCCCCAACCCCCCCAGCTACACACGTTTACTTACATAATCGTAATATTCATTTTTATTCTGAAAAACAATGAAAGAGAAATCGCTTAAAAAGGAAGCAGATATGTGAACAGTTTTGTACACCATTATTCTCCCATGGGTTCCCACACAGAAAAACATTTTGTGTAAACGAATAGATACCTCCGGCCACCCAGGAGGAATTGTCTAGATTTTTCTCATCCGTTACAGCCCGTGACGTTTTTAGAGTATGTGAAAGGAATAGACAGTCACTCATGTTGGCCTAGTCTGGTTAAAACCCGGTGTAATATAATACAGTGTCCGTGTGACTGAGGTGTCCTACCACACCCATCTGTCTACTGTGTTCTCCAGTGGTGCGTATGCATATTTGTTCAGCACTGTACTCAAATGCCTAGTCTCAAGGTCACGGTTTATTCCGTATGTGCTATGGTAGCTGAGACACTCTCTCCATGGGGGGCACTCAGTTTCTTTACAACGGGTCTAACGTTGGGTCCTTTCGGAATACCAGCATATATTTTTTCAACTATGTTTGAAAAAAAAAAAATTTGCCAAAATGATATGGACAGAGAAACTCCATGGATCAATAGCTGTTTAAACAGATTGAAACGTATGCGAGAGAGTTCTTTTATAAAAAAATATTGCACAAAATTCAACGTGATCAGATGAAACCGTTAATTCGCATCAATGGACATGTTTTAAAACGAACTTTGAAAACATTAAGTATTTTGGATACGATTTATATTCTTAGGGAGTGCTCAAAATAATTGGTGGGGTAGAAAAGGGAGCTGCATCAAACATTTTTCTGATCCCCCCTTTTTAGGTCGATTGTTTTTGACCCCCCCTTAAAGGGTTTTAAAAATGTTTGACCCCCCCCCCCTTATACCTTCACGACAAAAAAACAGGACAAATTGCAGAGGTGTGCCTGCAGTAAAGGTAGAAATTGAAGATTTTGCTGTTATGGGCTACTAGCAAGGTGCCCAGGGCTGGGGTGATCCTCTTCTCACGTAAAGCGCGAAACCCTTCCCAATACTCACTTTGCATGTACGTCTTTATCGTGCAAAATTGATAGAACATTTTAAATTTTTTGTAGTGTTCACCACAAAACTAGTTGGCAGTTGGTTGGAAGGTCTTAAAACTCAAAATCGTAATCATTGATGTGTAAGATTGTTTTAATGAATGATTATCACAGATGTAAGCATACACTGCAAACCAGTGTTTAGAAAACGTGGTGAAAAGTCGTGTTTAGAGATTTGACATGTTTAATTCCTAAACAATTGGCTTAAATGTATAAACACCTAAGGTCAAATCCCTAAACATGTTTAGAATTTTAACATGTAAATTAAGGGTTTAGATACTAAACAGGACTTTCAAAATGTTAGAAACATGGTGACAAAATGTGTTAGAAAAAAGTGTTAAATTCTAAGCATGTTTTTGCAGTGTACATGGAATGGAATCTCAATCTGTAAAAACTCTTGCAATTTCTTAAACAATTTTGTTGGGGGTGGGATAATATTACATAGCAATGGTACTGCAATCAAATGTGAAATGGGATAATGTTAGAAAAGTTGTTTAGAAGAAAACGTTTGGTGTTGATGACCTGGGTGGGTTGCGGGAGGGGTGTCCCCCTCCCGTGCAAAGGCGAAGCATCGCAAAAATCACTTTCAATATAGATACATTTTCTCCTGCAAACAGTGGTGTCAATTTCTTTTTGGACACTGGGGGATGGGGTTGATGAAAACTTTAAGAATGAAAACCAACTGTTAAATATAAACCTGTTATAAAACAGGGAATTGACGGCAGCGGGACTCACAAATAGACCGTAAAAAATAAACTGGAGCCGTAAAAATACGAAAACCTTCAGGGAAACGTAAATAACGGCGTAAAATCTTCAGCTTCAACGTGATTGTTGGATTTGACTTGTTAAACAATATTCAAGAATTAAACCGTTACTACAATCCTATGACCACCTTTTAACGTTGTAAGCTAATATGGAATCATACAAACGTTTATTTACGTTACACGTGGTTGTAAAAAAAAAGTTATAGTTCAGGCAAAAATTTTGAGAAAAAAGGGCAATAAAACAAAGATGAAAACGTGAAAAATAAAGATGTAAACCAGTTTATACACTTTGTTTGATCGGAATGTTACAATTCTAATTCACCAATTACTCATCATCATTATGAATAAACGTAACACATGTACCTTACATGGATTCGACCAGGGCCTTAAGATTACAAATCCTAAACCTTATCCACTACACTACAAAACTTCACAGAAGCAGAGCGTAAATAAATATATAATATGTGTGTATACTTTTTTTTCAAATTACCAAAATATAATACAAAAGGAGGAAAAGAGTTTTTTCAAATATTTTTAAAAAACTGATAGGGAAAATAAGATTTTGCATTTTAAATGACGTTACTTACGTTATTAATCTACATTTTATAGGTAAAACAATTTTCATAGTTCATATTCTTTAAATTAAAAACAAGAATTTACAAAGGAAACGTTAATATTACGGAAAAATGATAAACACCGTCCAGCGTATAAATACTACGTTTTTCAAAGTGTAGTAATATTTTCAGCCATGTTTATTACATTTTTCTGCTTCAAATTGTATTTTATGTTAGTATAGGTAATAAAGCGTGAAGATTATTAATTAATTGGGGTTCCGTAATTTAAAGGTAAAGTCTGGTAAAATTAGGGAACATGTTTTAACAGTGCAGGGAAAATCCATTACTAGCACATGGGCACACTAAAAACATGCCTTTCGAAAGGCTACACTTGTGGAATGTAATTGTAATTAGAAAAAATGTGCCGCAAAGCGCACAGAAAATTTACCATTTTAAAATATTATGGTAAAGTGAGGTTATTTTGGTCAAAAAACCAATGAACGGCATCAACATTGGGGGGGGATGAGTGTATTGACCATCCCCCTCGGGGGGATATCCCCATCCCCAGGATTTACGCCTAGGCTTGCAAAGATAACACAATTTGAAATTTCAATGTGACTCACAATAAATGATAATACTTTAATATGATGCCATTATCGGGTTAAAGTAACATCCTAAATAGGTAAGGTTTGTTTTGAATGTAGAATCGAAGCATTGATTTAATTACCCCAATCAATAAAACCTGAATTCAACAAGAAATGCTGTTGGAATGTGGCTGGTTGTGACAGCCTACTAATTGCAATTACAAAGGTGAAATAGGTAAAAACGAGTATTGAAGTTGTTCGGACTAGGGTGGCCACAGTGGAAAATGGCACGATTATACGTGAGTGGCACAGGAAAGGGGGATGCCTACCTTCCGCGCGAAGCGGGCAACCCTTGAACATTCGGTTTTCCAAAACACATTTTCTAATGGAAATAGTGACCATTCCCAAGATTGCAAATTGGAGGATACTTTGGTAAAGAATGTTTTTTTTAATTTTTAAAAATGTCCTTGAAAAATTTTTTGATTACCCCTAAACGGGTGGAAATTTTTGGAGCCCCATTTTTGGGACCCTAAAATGTTTGATCACCTCATATTTTCCAACCCCTCCCCCCCACCAGAGTATTTATGAAACACTCCCTTAACAATCTTGCACAAATAACAATGTTCTAAGACACTTTAATCACGTGCTTGCCTTATCCACAAAGTCAATGTTCGAATGTTATAAACGTTAGCTTCTTGATCTTGGCAAAGAAAGTATTATAATTATGGCTGTTGTTTAGTTTTAATGAAGTCTCCTTAACAGTTGATTTCTAAATTGGACGTGAGATTCGTCCTTCCAGCTTATGACCAATGGGACAAGTTATAAATAGTTAAATTGAGGAATAAAGTTTATTGAAAAAGATCTTGATTTTCGCCATCTGGACCAGTGAAAATGACTCTTTGGAGTTTACAATAGCTTAAATGTTTAAAATTAATAATCTAATTAATAATGACTTGATTCTCATTGAATTCACTGAATCTGATTGGCAATTACTCTTGTGAAGCAAAGGTCAGAAAGTTACTATGGATTACATCAAAAAACATGTGAACGGCGAATCGAATTTTTTTTCAATGTTTGTGTGGTCTATTCACAGTAATTTTTCAACACCTAATTCTTACGGTGATTAAATACTTGAGGAATCTTAAAGACCAATTGGTTAAGCTTAGATTCATTCCCGATTGAGTAGTTCTACATAAAGCACCACTCCACTTCAATGTATTGAATGGAACATTAAAGCATTCAGGTACACACAAACAAAATCCACTGGTAAAAGGTAAAAAGTCCGGAGTGTTTTCACGAAATATTTTAAGAAAATTTGTAGCATGAAAAAGAAAACATGGTTATTCGCCAGAGGCGTAGCGGGTCAGCCGCGCACTTTAAGTTTTGAATCATTAACATCCATTTCGGAGAAAAGTATATTTTTTCTTTATATAGTAACGACCCGCTCTAAATTCGATTGAGTTGGTGAGTATTTAGTACAAAAAGTACAAAATTGGTCGAGGCGATCACAAAACTTGTCATTTCTCAAACAAAAATAGGCCCTGCATTGAAATCAGGTTTATAATTCCTCTAGATTCCGCGCGTAGCGCGGAAAATTTTGGAAATTCATGGGTTACAGAGTATTTGCCAACGTAAGTAGTGCCATTGTCGCATTGATTTTTTTCGACGAGGGGAGGGCCGACGGCTCCGGATCCTCCATTGGTAAGCGGGCAGTAGGCCTTAGAACAAATCATGGGGGGGGGGGGGACATTTGATATTGTGTCCCCCACCCCTAAAAACGTGGGGGGGACATGTCCCCCTCGTCCCCCACCGATTGACGCCCATGGCTCTTTGTGCTTTTGGATGTTACGCAAGATAGCTGAGGTATGGTTTTTAGCATCCTCAAAGCATTTTTATTCAATCGTTGTTAACTTTTTAAGCTTCAGTGTTCAATTGAATTATCACGTGTGTTTTGTATATATACTCTGACCAGCTCGAAGTACGAAATAGCGATGCGGGCGTATACATTGGACCGACTTTCAACGCGCGCGTGGGTATGGTACAAGCGCGCTGCAGCTGAAAGGCGGCACTGGGTATATGCACGTGTCGCTACTTCATACTTCAGAGGAGACAAAGTATAGTCTGGGCATCGCGACCCTCGGTCACAACACATCAGTGTTTCAAGTGTGCAGGATGTTTTTTCCCCTTTCTCAAAATTCTATTTTTCAAATGGGCCAGTGTCTCTTTAAGTGAATAAGCCGAATACACCGTCCTTATGTAGTAAGATGATGATCTTGTATTTTCTGTCGTGCATGGTTTTCTATAGGGATGATTACGAGAGCAGGCCAGTTCTAAACAATGTTTGTATAAGTATGTGGTCTACAACCGATCATGTGCAATTTGAGAGAAATTCGTATCCTAAAAAATCTTGTCCTGTCACTTCAATATGATTACGTAAACAAAATCAATCTCGGTTTAAATACGTTTTACATTTTTAAAAAAATTGAATAAAATATAACTGAATTGTGAACTGCGCCAACTCTAAGCCTTTGTATTCACTAAGTGGAAAGTACCCAGATGATGGTCTGCATAAACTATACTACCTACTATGAGATCAATAATGTTTCAAGTAGAAGGGATATATAAAATACACTTACACCAAGACCAACAAATCTAAGTGCAGCGTCTACACCAGCTCCTTCTAAATCTGCTCCAACCTGGGCTGAAAATTTGGTCAATGATCCACCTATGAAAAAAGAAACGTCAAGGGTTTGTAGCAAAGCTAAGCCACCTGGCCATGGGCCCAGATTCCCCTAGTCAATATGAGTCGACTGCCAGATATGACAATGTTGTCATGACTGGCAATGTATTGCCTGATTTAGTAATGTTGTTTCCTAGAATACATTGCAAACACGGCAAAGTTAAAGTATTTAATAATGGTATATTAATTTAATAATGGTTTATTTTTTTTACATATGAAAAATGACTTTAACCCTGGTTCAACCAAGGGGTTTTCTACTACGTTCACGACCAAGGGGTCGTACTTAAGCGACAAATATCATCTTGTTTGGTATCAGTGTGTAGCTACATATGTCTTTCTTCAAATCAAGTACAAACATATCAAGTTTTAACAATATGACATCATAGTGACGTCATAACTGAGAGCTTATTTTTAAGCAAATTTGTATGCAAATCGCCCAAATCAAGGGTTTTTCAACCATTTTTTGCCATTCATGCAAGCAAAATTGGAATTTATTTGGCAATGATGGATGCCTTCCTGAAGGTGGTACCTCCAATTTGTTTTCGCTAAAATGCCCGCAAAGGATGAACTTACAATTACATAAAAGCCTTAGATCATTTTCGTTTATGTGCGACAGGGGATCATCCGTTAGGGGGGTGTAGACGAGGGTTAAGCAAAGCATTTCAAATAAAACTAGGAAGAAAATATATTTGTAATAAAATAAAAAAATCTGTAAACCGCCAATGGCGGTATGGACGGATTGCTTTTTCTCCCTAGGGTATGTGCAGCTCACACTTTGATCAAAGAACCTACACTCATCACAGAAAGATGGGCTCAGCATTTCAATCTTTTACTCAATCGCCAGTCGACAATCTCTGACGATGTTATTGCTGAATTACCCCAAAATCCATTGATTGAGGAACTTGACAAGACACCAACTGTCGCAGAAACGATCAAAGCTATCAAACAACTTTCAAGTGGCAAAGCACCAGGAGAGGATGGTATCCCACCGGAAGTTTACAAATATGGTGGAGATGCACTTGTATCAGAACTAACTCGGCTGTTTAAGGAGATCTGGGCTGAAGGAGAAGTACCACAGGACTTCAAAGATGCTCTAATTATTCACCTCTATAAGAACAAAGGTGACAGGCGGTTGTGCGACAACCATCGAGGCATATCCCTCCTTAGTATCGCCGGCAAGGTCTTTGCAAGAGTGATTGGTCAAACCGTCTTACAAATCAACTCGATACACCTCCCAGAAAGTCAATGTTGGGTTTAATCATGAGAGGCACAACCGATATGCTGTTTGCGGCCAGACAAGTTCAAGAAAAATGCATGGAGCAGAATCTTGATCTGTACATGGTGTTTGTCTATCTCACCACAGCATTTGACTCAGTCAGAGCCGTGAAGGGGCTTTGTAAGATCCTCTTAAGATTGGATGTCCACCAAGAGTAGTTAATGTCATTCGCCTCATTCATGATGGCATGATGGCGCGTGTAATTGGACCTGGAGAATACGTCGATGCATTACCAGTGACAAACGGCACAAACAGGTTGTGTTATGGCCCCTCTATTATTTTGTATATTTTTTCTGCAATGCTGCTGGTGCTTTCCAAGGACTGCAACACAAGGGAGTCATGAAATAAGTTTAAGGAGGACGGTGGCATTTTCACCTGCAGCGTCTGAAAGCCCGTACAAGGGTGTCACTTCTACTTCTGCGGGAACTACTCTTTGCAGATGATTGTGCTTTAAATGCTCACCCTGAGAGGACCTACAAGTTTTGTTGATGACTTTGCTAGAGCAGCCACAATATGGTCTTACCATCAGCATCAAAGACTGAGGTTGTGTTCCCAACCAAAACCAGGCGTCCACCTCGTGACCCTGTCAGAACGATTGGTGATAACCAGCTGAATGTCGTGGCAGAAGTTCTGCACCAAGGTGATTCCTCGCCACAGCAATGGCCCGCATAGATGATGGAGATCCCATCAGGGCTTGGTAAAGCTAGTGCTAGTTTTTGAAGATTGTACCACAGACTCGGGTCAGCCCATTGGAATCCAGCCTAATATAAAGATCGGCGTCTTCGCACAGTCGTGCTAACTACAACTCTTGTATGGCAGTGAATCTTGGACCTGGGTACCGTCAGCATGTGAAAAAACTTGTCAATTACACATTAGGTGACTAAGGAAAATCTGTGGCATATCATGGAAGGACAAAGATAACTAACACTGCTGTTCTCAACGATGTGGGATAGAAGGAATTGAGGCCTTGCTTATTAAGGACCAACTGCAGCTGGGAGGACACCCTTGTCGCAAGGAGGCAGCCGATTCCCAAAGCACTCTTCTATGGAGAGGTAGTCTCTGGCCAACGTTACGGAGGTGGCCAGTACAAGAGGATAAGACACTCTGAAGTAACTTGAAAGTATGTGACATCCCTACTGGAAACCCTGGGAAGAACTAGCTCTCTGTCGCCAGAGTGGCGATCAATCTTTGTGCCTGGAGTGAATAAATTTGAGAATTAGCCCGCATCAGCAACTCAAGGATATCGCACGGCTCGCCATGATGCTCAAGACCAAACATTCAAAGCTCTTTTATGTTGTCCAGTCTGCCCAAAGTGTTGCCGCCCCCCGTTCACGTATAGGCTTGATTAGTCATCGTAGGACGCATCCGCGATACTCAATACATATTTTAGAGAGAAATGAGATCTCTGTCGACTCGCCGGCTCAACCATCAACTGTGGCAGCTCTGTGGCGTTGAATAGTATGTACATTGTTTAGGTATAGGCTATACTTGATGCAAGAAGTTGGAGACCAAAAAAGTCCATAAGTCAGTCTGCCTGCATTGGAGGCACTTGAAGCTAAGTGGACTGTTGGAACCCAAACCCTCACAAAAACTAACTCCATTTCGGGCAGTTAGGCCATCGCCTAGGAGCTTATCAAGGCATAGGTCTACACACTTTCAGTCTATAGACTAAAATGATCATTGAGTCTGGCACTCTAACTCACTGAAAAAAGATTTGACTTTTTGTGAAAATGTTTCCCCTTTTGTGACATTCCCCACCCCCTGTCAGATCCAGGGAAGGACCCTGGGAGGACTGGATTACAGGTTAGTAGGGGGCTTGTGCCCTCCTAAATATATCTAAGGTTGGGTACCTAGCTCATCTGGCAAAAAAAGTTATGGTCAAATTTTACCTTTTTGTGACTGGTTTACTTTTTTGACAATTTTTTCCCCCCACACCCCGTCAGCCCAGGGGATGACCCTGGGGGTGGGATTAACATGGTTAGTACGGCTTGTGCCCTCCTCACATAGCTAAGTTTGGGTACCTAGAATCATCTGGAAAAAAAGTTATGGCAAATGTTTCCTTTTTGTGTTACTTTTTGGTGAAAATGGTTGAGCTTTTTTTGCCTTCCCCACCCTGTCAGACCCAGGGGAGGACCCTGGGGGAATGGGTTACATGGTTAGTTAGGGACTTGTACCCTCCTCCCAATCTCTAAGTTTGGGTAACTCTAGCTCATCTAAAAAAAAAGTTTATGGGAAATGGTTACCTTTTTTGTGTCGCAGACCACACATACGTACATACACACGTCCTTACATCAAGACATTGCCATTTTTCATAGCCGGATTTTGCTATGCAATCCGTCCAAAAATCAATACAAAATGTAAATAAAAAAATTAAAAGTGACAAATTAAAGTTTTCAAAATCTTAACCTAACCCCAAGATGACAAATAAAAAAACTTCCCTATCCAGTAGAACTGTTCAACGTTTCTGAAATATACAGGGATATTTATTTTTACACTCCCAGCTATGGCAACATTGCTGAATCTGTATTGTATTTACCTCTCCTCGTTCAAAAGTCTGTTTACCTTCCTAACATATAATATGCTGAAACCCATTTAAGGTACCCTGTCCAAGGTCACGTTATGTTGACTGAAAAGTTTTGGAACCCATGACTTTCGGAAGGTGACCTTTCTGAGTAGGAAGCAACCCTTTTGATTATGAGGCAAACCATCTAATCATGTTAGAGAGGCAAACCTTCATAAGATGAATCATTGATTTGGGATAATTTTCTGTTTTGAAAATATTTCTGGACAATTGCTTTGCAGGCTGTGTATAAATAATGCTGATGTTTACAAAAACACACTTTTCTGTTAAATCAAGAAAGAGTTTTCAGAAATTCTCATTCCTCATTTTTCAATACAAAACAGAGAATGAGCAAATGAGGTCTTCTAACTTTTCAATATAAAATATAGGAAGAATGCAAAAAAAATCAGAAAAAGAGTTTTCAGAAATCTTCAAGCTTATTCCTATTTTTTCAATGCAAAACAGAAAATGAAGAATTAGGTTTTCTGAATCCTCATTTTCAAGACTGACCTGAAACCGTGCCATAGCTGGTGATCTAATGTCGAATCAAACTGTATTTTGAGAGCAGAGCTTTGGTGAATTGACTGCGACTTGCCTACAAATCCTATGCTAGAAGTCACATCATCTACATATTGCGTACGACATTCTCAAACTATATTAAAGGTATTTACCTGGTATGGTTGGCAGAATAAGTGGATCACAGGCTTTAGTAAGTATCATTGTGTCTTTCAAGATTGACGTTTGCAAGATGCAGGAGTGATCATTAGGCAGACAAAGATCAACACCAAAGTCCAGCATGAATTTGCCATTTGGATCCTTAGTGACATTGAAGGTTAATTTGATGGCTTTGCCCAGATTAATAGTTTTCGGTTCACCTGTAATCGTGTAAAAGCCAGTCATATATATACATGAAGAAACCTTAATGAAACATTCTTTATCACGAATGTCAATGTGGATGTACTTACAAAACAGCTTGAACAGGTTTTAATCATTGAAATATCACTACCTTTGCAAAAGAATAACAAAACATTATTACAAATCTAAAAGCAAACATTTGGTAAACTGTCTATGGTGGTACTGTCAAAATGATTCTAGGTTTTTAGGCAGATTACAGATCTAGATGAGCACTCGCGATCATTGAACGCCACCGCTATAGTGTCTCACGATAATAACCTACATATTGGAATAAAGTTCTGTTGAAATACCTAATAGAGGAGAGCAGTATTGGTTCCACAAATTAAAGGGACATTTGACACTGATCAAATTCTTATCTAATAGCATAAATATATTCTTGGACACTTGGTATACATACCTGTGTATTTAAAACCTTTAAAGAGACACAGGAACATTTCCAGAAAGAAGCCCCAATTTTTATCGAGCCGTTTTTTTGTGCATATTTGGAATGCTTACCAATGTATTATATCACACCCCGAGGTGAATAAGCCGACTACGCCGTCTTTATGTAATAAGATGATGATTTAGTATTTTCTGTCATGCACGTCAGAAAATCAGGGACAATTACGACAGCGGGCAAGTTCAAAACAAAGTCGCCTACACAGGAGACCTACCAATCCTTAATTCTAATACCGTGTTCACGCGTGGCCGTGTGACTGTGTAGCCGTGTTTGCAAAGGTCAAAGTTTCAAAGACAATTTCGCGAATTAAAAGTCCAATTGAAATTGGGTCATAGATGCCCCTTGGGAACCTGCATAGGATAATGTGGTCAAAGGTCAGATTCCCAGGTCAAAGGTCATAAGAGGTCAGGTTATAAAATGGGCTGAAAACATCAATTTGGCTTCATTTGAGAAGTAAAAGTGCAATTGATATTGATGGCCCTTGGGAATTTCATATGATAATGTGGTAGGGTATTCGCCTTTGGTTCAGAAGTTCCCCGATTCGAGCCCCAGTGGAGCCACTTGCTGGGATTTAATTGGGTACTAAATTCTGGATTTGATTTATAGGAACTACTGATTAAAACTGAATTCCGCTCTCCCCATGGTTCATTTGACTTGGGCAAACGAACCATGAGAATAACCCGTCCTTCGGAGGGGACGTTAACACTTAACTGAATAAGGGGGTGGCTCCTAGGGACCCATTTGTTGTTTTTCGGCTGGCGTTTTTTAACGCCGCAATATATTTGGTTTATATTTTTTGTAATTGTCTAACTTTTAGTTGCGCTTGCATTGGTGCAAAAAAATAAATATCCATCGCGGTCGTTTTGTGTTATTAGCCGGGGTTCCCTAGGAGCCCCCCCCCCCCCATGGACTACGGAAGTGCCCATGACAAAAATGAAAAATCTTAATAGAGTTACTGTGATTCTGATTTTCATAATGCATACACCTAGTGACATAAACAAAGTAAATAATTAATCAAAAAATTATTGGAAAGTATAGTAGGCCATTAGTGCCATAATAGTTGATACAAATCATATAGCGGTTTACTGTAGGAACCTATGGTAAATTATACAGGTAAACCTAAAAAATATAAAATGGCATGAGACATTTTTTTGTGCTTAATATGGTAAATATAGTTCATTCTTCATCAATTAAAGCAATCAGCCAAAGTCTAGGTGAATCAGTGCTGTAGAAAATGCAAAAACGAATTAGTGCCTTTTTCGCACATTTTGAAGCAAAATTAAAATCAATGTTTTGCCCCTAGTTTTCTTACTGAACAATTATTTAAAGTTTTTATTTCTCTATTGTTGATGTCTTTGAATCCTTCTAACATGTGGTGGATTTCATCTAAAAATACCTTAAGGAAAGTAGTTATATAATGAATTTTTTTTTTTTTTTTTTTTTTTTTTTTTTTTTTTTTTTTTTTTTTTTTTTTTTTTTTTTTTTTTTAGTTAAGTGTTAAGCCGTCTGAGAATCACGCCTGTATATGTAATCGCAGCCAGTTTCGATAAGAGTAGGGCAAAACCCCTGGCTGTCCCAATTCGTCCCGGATCCCTGGACATCATTGGAAAACAGTGCCTGAACACTGAATAATCTACCCAGGCTAAATAAGACAAAAAAGAGCTGAAAACATCAAATTAGCCTTAGAAGTAAAAGCCCAATTGCTACAGAGAACTTGTGTCATAAATGCCCCTTGGGAACCTTCATGAAGTCAAAGGTCACATACCAAGGTCAAAGTTCAGGAGGTAAAGTTCTAAAATGGGATAAATCATCAAATTTGCAAGGTTGAAGTCCAATTGCAACCAAACTTGGGGCATTATGCAACAGGGGAACATTCATATAAGAAGGTCAAGGGTCACTTGCAAAGGTCAAAGGTCATCTGAGGTCATGTTATAAAACAGGAGTGAAGGAAAGGTAGATTACAAAAGTAGGCGACACTTGTGGTTCGAGAACCGCTTGTCTTTTGTACTTGCCTGTCCAATACACCTTCCAAACATTCTCGGTAGGTGGTCTACAATCGCCCAAGTGCAATTTATGAGAAATTTGTATTATCGAAAAAATCTCATGTCACTTAAGCTGAGATCATGTTGCGTCGGGGCTGAATATGATGATATAAATTTGTTACCCCAAGAGAACTATAAGAGATAGTGAATTCAAAGAGAGAGATTTATTGATTGACGGGCCAAAGTTCCATGTGCACCCCAAACAAAGAGTTTCGTGTACATAGAAAGCTCAATCACTTGATAAAGAATGGTAATTACGTCGAAGACAAGCATTTAACTTGTATTATATATAGGAGAGGTAATTGTGAGCGAATCACTTGGGAGCAAGTTGAAGAAAAAACTCATCCATGGTTTCAAAATGCAACAAAACTAGTAAATTAATGAAAATTTGGCCGAAATTCCAAAGTGGCAGCCTCGAAGCCTATTGTTTTCAGGTGTTTACAAAAGTAGTCCAAAAAATGGAAGGCAAGCCATTGACATGTCTTATATGAAAGATACTTGGATAAGGATAACTTAAGATCTGGAAATTGAAGAAAAAATCGTCTTTGGTCTCGAATCCACAAAATCTATGAAAATTGATCCAAAATTAAAAAATGGCGGATATACAATAAATGATCAGTGCTGACCCCTGTGCAAAGTTCTACACAAAACAAATTATTTTATATTTTTGGCCTTTGCGTTTGTGTTTTGTCTGGTGTTAGGCCACAAATCAAAAGAATTTATTTTCTGTAGGATTTAAAAGGGGTACATGAGGAACTCTTTCTATAAGATATTACCCATGGCTGGCACCAATGCTGCATCTCTAGCTCTGAAATTATAGTGGGACTAATATCATTTGACTGAGGTAAATTTGTTTCCCTTGCGAGATAAGAAGAGTTTGTGACTTGAAATCCACTGCCAGAGTCCTGGGACCACAGCTAGTCCCACTTTTAGGGCACGATCATAACTGCACATGATAACAGTGAAAGATATGCTTACCCCACTGGTATGTAAACATTCCCCAGTTCAACTCCCATTCACCAAACTTGATATTGAAGGTAAATGTGCAGGGATCAAAGTAAGCAGATATGTCTACTGATAGCTCTGTGATGCGCATATTCAAATCAACACAGCACCGTACCCCAAGGCAAGTGTCTAAAGCAGCACATGTGAGGACACTGGAATCAAGATTTGCTGGCAAGGAAACCTCATTACACCCTGAAATAGAATTTAAAACACAAAAGTGATTTGGTTCTTTCATTTGAAAAACACACACTGTGTTTATTTTTTTAAAAGTTCACTACACGAAAAAAAAAAAAAACAATCAAGGTCTACTGGCAAGTTACAATCTGGGTAAAAGTTTCTTGGTCATACAAGGGTATGTCCTTGAAAAACCCCACATGAATTGTCTTTTAAAACATCTTATTATTGCATCTTACCTGGAAAATTCCTAGCTATTTATAGCCGGTTTCTCTAGAAAAGTTTAAAAATGTGAACACACTGGCAATTTGTGAGGTTTAGAGCAAAAATTATGATTTAGGAATATAGGGCAGCAGAAACTGAACAAAAAGCAAAATGGAAACTCAACTCCCTTTACATTTGTGATTTGAATTCACCCAAAAACTACTTCACTTGTACCACATCCATCAGTTTACCCAATCTCAATAACAATTAGTATGTGATAACTTACCAGCTAATGCAGCTATTGCATTAGTGTCACACGGGTCATTCACATCAATTTTGCCATCTAGACGTAGGAATTGGAGTAATACATTAATGGCATCATCATCTGCAGCATCAGCACCTACCCTTGATATAAAGTCTGCATATGATAACATCCCTATAAAATGAGCACAGGAACAACTACCATTAAATTCTTGGGTAGGAACAAATCTGGAAACAGGTCCCATATCCATACCAATTTCAGATGATTTCAGAGATGTAGATTTTGAGGGTTTTTGGTATAATTTTTTTTTTTTTTTTTTTTGTAAATTGGGAAAATGTTGAGGAAATGGGCATAATTTTCCGACAAATTTTAGTAAAGTCTAAAAAAGTGACCCCAAACAATGTCAAAATTATCATTAAAAACAGGGTCGTTCATATCCCTGAAGGATTAAAATAAGACCAACATTGGCAGCAAGAACACCACTTTCCTCCTCCACACACCGTCATAACGACATAAAGATACCAAAATCACATACTCATATTCTCACACTTAAAACACGTATATGCTTGTACTCGCACAGCAAAGAAGTACTCATTATAGTTTACACTTCCATCAACTCATCTGGACTGCTGTTACAAGGCGGTTATGCAATTCTGCATTCTTTAATTCCACCATGTATGTCAATAATGTAAACATTTGGATCAGGGCAATTTAACATCTTTAACACTGGCACAAGATGGGGTGCTCGCCCACATACCCTAAGATCAACGGCACTTACGCTCTGCTACTCATGTGCAGAGTATGCTTGCCCTGTATGGGAAAGATCAACCCATGCCAAGAAGATTGATTTAGAATTAAATGCCTCCTGCCGGCTTATGACAGGATGCCTCCATCCAACATCAACCGAAACCTTATACATCCTAGCAGGAATTGCTCCACCAGACATCCGTCGTAGCGTAACGAGCATGCCAGAGCGTAGCTGCCAAGTATCTAATGTGAAGCACCCTATGTCTGGACAGATACCTGCTGCCAGCCGCCTTAAATCCAGAGAGAGTGTCTTAAGCAATGTTAAGAGAAACTGGCACATTTGAAAAAAAATAGTGCGCCCTCAAGATTGTGTATGCATTAGCCCTCACCTGAAATGATTAAGACCAAATCAGCGTCCTTATGGGTATTATAATTAATATCGCCGGCGACATTAATTCGGAAATGGCGTTTAAAACAATAAAACGCACGTCGTGTGCATGTTTCCCACGTTGCACATGCACATTGTTTGACTGATCTGTGACCTTTGTGGTTTTAATATCAATGAGTACGAGTGTGTGATATTCATGTAACAACACATTTGTTGATTAAAAAAATGAAACCTTAGCCTACAAATTACCTGGATGTCTTTTACCTCTTATACTATTTGCCGATGACACTACAATTTTGTATTCTCACCCAGAACTTGATACTAAAATAGACCTGATAAATAAAGAACTCAAAGAAGTCAATAACTGGTTTAAGGCAAACAAATTGTCCGTCAATGTCAGTAAAAACAAATTATATGATATATTAGGAACTTCCCATAGTACTTCACATTATGTAGATTTGAAGAGTGCTAACAAGGCTAAAGACACAAATTCACAAAGCGATAATGTTCCTGATTCTCCTAATGTAATCGATGTAGTTTTGGACAATATTCACCTGGAAAGAGTAACCAATACGAAATTTCTTGGAGTTATCATAGATGAAAACCTAACATGGAAACAACACATCAGTGCTTTGTGCAAAATAATATCTCGAAATATTGGTGTATTAAATAAGATCAAACATTCTGTACCTGATCGTATACTTTATACTCTGTACTGTACACTAATAATGCCATGTATCAATTACTGTATTCATTTATGGGGGAATGCTTCAAATGTATACTTAAACAAAATATTCAAACTACAAAAATAGGCTTTAAGAACAATTTCAAACAGTCATTATCGAAGTCACTCAACCCCACTTTTCGCTCGCTATAGCATATTGAATGTCTTTGATACTTGCAGACTTAATATGGGCAACTTTATGTTTAAGCATTATAACAAACAATTACCAGTAACTTTTGATAGTTATTTTGTAAAACATTCTGAAATTCATGACTATCATACGAGAAATGCTCAAAATTATAACATATAAAATATTTTTCTCAAAAGTCAATTAGAAATTCTGGTCCAGCATTATGGAATTCGCTGCAACCATGTCTGAAACAATCGAAATCTGTAAAACATTTTCGAAACCAATTTAAAGAAAACCTTATCTCTCAATATAATAATTGATATTCTTGGGAGCATGTCTCTTGTGGTGTCCTGTTTCGTTTCTTGTTCTTTGGAATAGATGTCATGTTTCGTGTGTGTTTTGTTATAAGGGGTTGAGTGCCTTCGGGCCTAATTGGCCTTTTACTCTGCTCCTCCATATCACTGTTTTTTTTTTTATAATGTGAAGTGAATGGAAATAAAGTTTGTTTGATTGATTGATTGATTGATTGATTAATAGTTGCTGTGGATGTTGGGTATTTCACACAGTTCTAAAGAATTGAACCGTTATTTTGATAGATACTTTTGTTCTAACAATCTGACAGCAGTGGACACCGAAACACACCCACGGTGTCCCAATTACATGCTGACAGCTGTGGACACCGACTAGCACACCTATGGTGTCCCGGTCAAATGCTGGCTGCAGTGAATACCGAATGTCACACCGCGGTGTCCCAGTTACATGCTGACAGCTGTGGACACCGAATAGCACACCCACGGTGTCCCGGTTACATGCTGGCTGCAGTGAACACCGAATGTCACACCGCGGTGTCCCAGTTACATGGTGACAGCTGCGAACACCAAATGGCACACCCGTGGTGTCCCAGTTACATGCTGGCTGCAGTGAACACCGAATGTCTCACCGTGGTGTCCCAGTTACATGCTGACAGCTGTGGACACCGAATAGCACACCCACGGTGTCCCAGTTACATGCTGGCTGCAGTGAACACCGAATGTCACACTGTGGTGTCCCAGTTACATGGTGACAGCTGTGGACACCAAATGGCACACCCATGGTGTCCCGGTTACATGCTGGCTGCAGTGAACACCGAATGTCACACGGTGGTGTCCCAGTTACATGGTGACAGCTGTGGACACCAAATGGCACACCCATGGTGTGGTTCATCCTCTATGTAAGACCTCATGAAATTAGCCTAGCATGAAATCTTCTATAAGAGGATCAAAGGATTACAAGGATTGTACATCTTTATTCCGTAAAAGAGTCTTTACTCTA
>JAMKCH010007120.1:0-32031 GCA_023653785.1 Ophioderma brevispina
AGTAATCCCGGGTAATCGTCATTCAAAATTGAGCCATCTCCTTTCCTCATCTTCTCTAGTTGTAGGTATGCATCAATAATGCCTGTTGAGTAGGAGCTAAGAGTACACCGGTGGGGCGGGGGGGTGGTGATCGTAGTCTTTTGGGGTCCCGGGGCCACTTGTATTCAAAGGCGGATATGAGGCGTGAACACGGACTTACAAATGCACGCTAAACAAGTATTCCACCGACAAAAAAATCCCTAAACAATAATTTTCACCGACCAAAAACATACCCTAAACAAGTGTGTTTGTGCACGTGTGTTGGTTATGATTGATAGCCTAATATTATCTTGTGCTGTTGCTTTGTACTTCACGCAATTTACGTAATTTTGATTATTTTGATCTATGCTTAAACCCACTATCAATCAGCGATTGCTTCAACTGGCACAGTAAACAAATCCGCCCCCTAATTTTTCATCAAATTCCATTTTTTTTCACTGGTTTGTATTGAATTAGTTTGCACAAAACCAGACCCCTGGCACGTAGCTTAGCGAACATGCCGTATTTTTCAAGAAATGGTGTAATTTTAATGCTTTGTTTACCCCAATAAAAGTCGCTATCCGACTGTTTTTAGGTCTAAAAACAGCCGGAAATGGCTTCTTCAAGAGAGCTTTAAAATAAAGTGTCTGATTTTCGCAAAGAAAGTAATATAAGAGTGTTGATATGACCTATGGATTGAGGGATTAACACTTAAAGTGCTCGTAGGGGGGTGTCCCTAGGGACCCAACTATTTGTTTTTTCGCGGTTTTTTCCACTTGGCAAGAAACGCACACTAAAATTGTTCATTTTTTTTTGTAAAATTGACAGACATTTGAATACCTATCTTTTGACAACAAAAGTATTAAAATCCGCCCAGCCAATTAGCGAATTAGCTTACTCCCTATACACACCACCTGAGGGCAACGACGGGGAATGTTGCTTTTGAAAATAAATCAAGAAAAATCAGTTAACCTTTATATGCTAACAGCATTTACTTGATTACAATTGACTTCGCGGCTGTCCCCTGTACAAACCTATGTGAAATATGGACCGGTAGTTACTGACCACAGGAAACTTGTCAAGATTGCCAAAAATAGAATGCTATTGTGTGTTTATATCTAATAGGTTCCTTTAGTTTCAGTTTCGAAAACAATAATTGGCCTCTAATTTGAAGACGTGTAGTGTTGAGTTTCATTTTAAAAATTCGACCAAAATGGTTTCCTTAGGGGGGTTTCCATGGACCATCCTCACCAATATATTGCAGCGTAAAAATCGCCGGCTGAAAAACGAAAGTTGGGTACCTAGGACCCCCCCCCCCCCCCCCGCATTATGCAGTTTAAGTGGTTAAAACACATTTGACTCGTATTTTTAAATTTTTTTTCACCGTACTAGAGTTTGCCCGCCAGTCGAAAAGTTGAACGCCATTCTATTGCTGACAGTCTAGTCCCGTCATTAAGCCTCAAACAGCAACAAAATCAATTGTTTAATCATCAGAGCATTCTACAGAATGCAAACCATACACACAATAGCCAAAACACGTATACAATTTTTAGGGTAGAAACAAATACCCTCTTTTCCAATTTTGACACCCTAATCAGTGTCACGCGCTTACGGCTGCCTGTATAGAAAAAAGATCTTTTTACGCTTTATTTCTTGTTCCGCCATCATCACCCACCTTTGAACACAAGCGCCCTGGGTTTTTTTGGTTTACACCGTGATTTAGAATCTTGGCTTGTGTATTTCCATGTTTCCTAAGATTTTGCAGTGTTATTGGAAGTTCATACGAGCTTAGTTTGTGTTCAACGCGTCTCTTGAGACTCTTACGGTCGTATAGAGGACAATTAAGGGGAGTGGGCGCGGTGTCCAGTGAATCGCGAGGTTGCTAAAACCCATAAACGTCTAAGCGAACGCCTGTCTCTAGGGTTGTCTACGCTGACGGTAACCAAAAATAGAGCGGCCATTTTGAGGTGGGCCTGATCTCACACTCCGGCGTGTAACTGCCGGAAATTTGTTTTGGATAATTTAAAAATGCGCTGTATTTTTTACCTGAAGTGATAGCAGGAGAATGGAATTGTAAGCCGCTAGTTAGGAAATAAACATGCACTTGACATTGCTATTCGTTTCACTTACATGCTAGAAGCAATCCAAAGAAAGGTCATAAAAGGCTGCCAAACGGCCTAGGACAAAGTTTGTTCAGGGAGTGACGGCCGTTGTTTTAACCTAAACTAATTACCTAAGATTCGGAGTTACTAGTAAAGTCGCATAGTGTTGTGGTCGCGACGTGATACTGCGCAACGAGGGTCGATGATAGGCGTTCGCCTAGCGTTCACGTTAGCAATTGATGGGTTTTCGCAACCTCTCTACTAGCTTCCGCAAGTCCTGAAGGACAAAAATGCGCATAAATCCAGAAAATTAGACTACATTAATTTGGTTAAAATATAGTCCATTGGTCGTAGGAATAGATCCAAAATCGGGTGTAAAATTATTTCGAGCCATGTGGGCATGGTGGGGGAACTCGGTACAGTCCTATCCTTAAAGTGGCACATTTTTTCACAGAAATATGAAATTTTCCTTCTTCAAATTGGTCGCAAATAATAATTTAAGATCATTGGAAGAATAGATATATAATTTTTTACCCATAAAAATATAACATACCCAAAGACAGAGAGGGATATTAATACGAGGCTAAACAGATAGACATGGGAACATGTCCTTCTTTGCTGTTGTTTTGTGGTCTTCCATCGGGGGGGGGGGTGGGGGGAACTAGGGGAAAAACAAGTGTAAATCATAATAAAATTAATAAAATCATATGATCGCTGTTCCCACCAATAATAACTGGCCACATTTTCTTCTCTTTAAAAAGATCAAAGGTCACTTCAAATTTCAGTTCCCCAATATCATGACTAGTGGATACACACATAAGACTTAGCAAACAATGGAGCTTAAAGCAATATTCAATCACCGGCCCGATATGCGGTGTAGAAATACTTCAATTCCCTTTCATCTGTGAGTGCAGGACTATTGTTATATTGTCGCGCAGCTGAAGAGATTCCAGCTGTTACGCTCTCCAATTTATACTGAGTACTTTTCAGGAAAAAATACTTACCTCATTCAACAATAAATAAATATTGGCTTCATGTGCGTGTTCAAGTCTTGGGCCATGTTTTTCATCATTTAGTCGAACAGGAATGAAACATAACCACACATAAGAGAGGTTGGCGGGCAAGCTTTGACCTAACACTTGTGCAGAACCAAAATCCGTAACTTATTGCTTAACGTTCATTTCTTCTATTCAATTTACCTCCGCGTTTTCCAGAAGAAAATTATGTCAACGACCTATATTATAATGTACACTGGGTAGTTATTGTGAAAGAGGTACGGGTATTTGGTCACTACTCTCACCCGAATCGTGGATGGTGGTAACACCTGGGCTATAACAATTCAACATACCGGGCCCATTGTATATCTTTATCTCATGTTTGCTGACGTCTATACATATCCACTGGTCTTTGAATTGGGAAAAAGAAATTTGAGGTTACATTTTATATATTTTTAAGAAATGTCCAGTTTTATGTTCGGGAACAGACGTATGTGATCGTACTAATTTATTATGAATGTACACTTGGTTTCCCTTAGTCCCCCCCCCCAGATGGTGACTACGAATTTGTTATACAGTTGGTTATTTGGTCCACTTCCCAGGTCCCCTAAGACAATCCAGGTACATTTGTAGGCTAATCAAAATGTGTCTATTAAATGGATAACATCATAGACTCGTAACTCATTGATCTTGAACCAGAAGTCACAGACCAGTGGAAACGTGTGCATGACGTGGAATCACTTTTCGAGTTAACCCATTTCCGTCGTCTGCTGAATAAATGCACTCCGGAATCATTTAAAGGTGGGGTTGTTCCTATTTATAATATGTATTGTGTCTCTCTAGTTGATATGAGATCCTGGCACTTCCACATACCCCCCATCAACGTAACCGTGGGAACAACTTGCTGTTTTGAGGTAGACGCAAATAATGCATATTGCAAAGCCCTATTCAATATGGCTAATAAATGGTTACCACTAAAACCGCGGTTTTTTTGTTTATACTTTGGATGAAATGGATTCCGAGGGCTCAAATTTCAGGACGACAATGAGAAAATACGGCCTTTCATCTGATATCAAAATCGATAATACAGGGTAAATCAGGGTCCCAAAGAACATCGGAAACACGCCCCTTTAATCGTTCTGTTTACCCGTAAGGGTTTTGATTTGGTCTGAATCATTTCAGGCGATGACTAATGTATATAAAAGCTTTCCAACCAAGCAAAAATATCTTTCAAATTTGCCAGTGTCTCTTTAATGTATAACTGTTTTGTTTGTTTGTGTTATATGCATGTCGTAAACTTTATTGAAGTCAATAAATTTTAAAACGCAATGACCTCAAATAATACCAATGCATTAAGCCCATGATATACTTCCAGTCGCAGCGAGCGATTTCCGCGCTTGAGCATGCGTAATACTTGATCTTGGGTCAGAATCCGGTATTGCGCACGCCAATCGATCGCTGGAAGTATATCACGGGCTTTCGAGAATGTAAAAACTGCCTTACTTTGCATAATGATTTGACTATATTATCAATAGAACAACGACTTGTTGGGGCTGTGGTTCGAGTCGGATCTAATCCAGACAGAAATAACCCAGAGTGCGGTTCACCTATCACGCTAGATCAAGTCAATGCTAATGGCGTTGTGGAAGTAAACTGTGACCTCCGGGGACGATACATTAGTATATCGTTATCGGGAAATGAAGCACTAACACTATGTGAAGTGAAAGCGTACTTAGGAACATGCAGTGCTGGCATCGGTAAGAAATTAAGAGATTTTGTAAAAATTAATCAACGGTATGCAATTTTTAATAATCTTCCCGTAGATTTACAATTTATTTGAACACAGTTATCTTTCCCTAGATGCATTCAAACTGGAGGACTGGGCTTTCGACACTCTAGCGAATGTCATCATCTGAACAAACTAAACAGTCATGACGTTGCACCTTATATTCACCAACCCAGTGGGCAATCGACGCTGGAACGTCGAAAAGACGTTGAGAGTTTTAGAAATTTACACACTATTTATGTCGAAAATGCAAATCGATTTGACGTCGATCTTAAAACGTCGATTCAATTTGCATTTTCGACGTAAATTTATAAAAACCGTCGACCTGTTTTCGACGTGCCAACGTCGTTTCGACGTCGCTCTAAACGACTATGCCCGCTGGGAAAGTATAATAGGAGAGGACAATATATAATGACCAAAGGACACTCCAGTAATTAGGTTTCAGGTTCATTGGTCGGGAGAAATTATGGTGGTATTTTAGCACAAAAAGTCCGCTCTAGGTGCGCTCTAGGTGCGCTCTAGGTGCACTCTTGGTGCGCTCGGGGTGCGCTTGGGGTGCGCTCCGGGTGCAATCTGGTTTTGACACTAGATTCTTGTCTTATAACGGAATAAACTGCATCATAGTATTGACGTTTATTCCGTAAAAGATTAGAAAAGAGAGTACAAAAGAGGATTTTTCTAGATTAGTAGAACAATTTTGAATTATGGTAAAAAATCCGGCTTCATGGTTTTCTGCGCATTGTACCCATGCACCTTCTACCCAAGTATGGTGTAAGTGCAAGTTACTGGTAAGCAGCTACGTTTGGTCAAGTGTTTAGCTATTCAGAGGCCCTGTTCAGTTACCATAGCAACAAGATCAAAATAATGACCATTTTTCAAAACTTTTCAACATGGGCTACCTGAGACGAATATACCTAAAGAGATGCGAAGCAAAGTAATGGATTGTTTGGCAGGCGTGCAGCGTTGGTTCCGTATTATTCTGTTAATTCACGATTCCCTGACTGATCGAGAAGCAGTAATCGTTATTCAAATTACATTTTCAATGTATAACCCCAAGATTTGAATTTGGCGGGCTATTTTGAAATGAAATGATGATCACAGTGCGTGTTATTTCTGAAAACGCCTTGAAACACTATAGTCGATGGGACATGTCATGCTATGCTTGTTGTGTTGTAGTCGCCCACGGGGGGACTAGGGGAAAACCAGTGTAAATTCATAATTAATTATTAAAATCATACACGTTCTGTTCCACAAATACAACTGGCACATTTCTTGAAAAGAATAAAAAGTCACTTCAATTTAATTTCCCCAATAACTAGTGACTAGGGATACACATAGACTTCAGCAAAACAATTTAGTTAAAGATATTCATCACCGGGAACGGTATGCGGTGTAGTGTGAAAAACACTTCAAATTCCCTTTCATCTGGAGTGCAGGCCCATTGTTATCATTGTCGCGCAGCTGAAGAGATTTCAACTGTTTACGCACTCCAATTTAGACTGAGTACTTTTCAGGACAAATACTTAACCTATTCACAGATAAATAAACTATTTGAGCTTCTATAGGCGTGTTCAATTAAACTTTGGCCATATTTTTCATCATTTATTCGAAAAAGAAGAAACATGAAACAAACATATGAGAGAATGTTGCTGGGCAAGCTTTGACCTAGGCAACTTTGTGCAGACCCAAAATCCGTAACTTATTGCCTAAAACTTCATTTCATTCAATTTACCGCGTTTCCGAAGAAATTTAGTGTCAATGACCTATATTATAATGTTACACACTGTTAGTATGTGAGAGAGGAAGGGTATTGCACTCAACCCGATCGTGGGGTGGTAAACACATGGCTATAAAATGGCCCTAATCACCCGGCCCAGGGTAATATTTTAGCTCACTGGTTAGCTGACGTCTATTACATATCCATGGTTCTGATATTGGAACAAAGAAATGAGGTGAACATTTTATATATTTTTAAGAAAAGGTCAGTTTTATGTGCGGGAACAGAAGTTAGGGATCGTAAAATTTATTATGAATTTACACTTGGTTTTCCCTTACCCCCCAGGATGGGGAATACAGAATTTGTTATTACAGTTGGTTATTGGTCCACGTCCCATGGTCTATGTACTCAATGACTTTTGCATTAAAAAAAGCCATGGAATAACTTTAAAATGCCCACTTGGTACACTAATTTGTCGGGGACTATAGGTAGAATTTGCTCAAAATTTTCAAGGTATTATGACATTCTTGGATATCTTTAAAATATTACTGATGTAATTAAATGTGTATTTTCTCTTTGAATATCACCAAGCTTGCAAGCCCCCCCAAATTTGGACCAGTTTTATTTTTCAAACTTCATATTTTTTAACAGAATAGGACTAAGGGACATTTATTTTAATTTTGACTTATGTCTTAAGAAGAAGGAAGTTATTGATGACATGGGCCAACCATAAAGTGTTAATGTGAAGCCGGTCCTAATCATTATTATATTAATGTTAGGTCATGAATTGAAGCACAAAAATTGGGTCAAAGTGACTGATGTGCAGGAACCTTGCTCAAAGAAACTACAGGTGCTCATAGCGCCACCGTGCGGCAAGTCATTGCAAGCCGAAACAGACTGGTTTCGATACGCTCGAGACTGTTAAACCCAATGGACTACAGCCCCTTGCTTCCGATCTATGTTATAGTAGGTTCAACCCATCGTGTCACGGAGGAAAGTTTTGGCCAGCGTCGATTAGTTGGGAGAGGAAGGCAGACTAGTGTCCGATTCACCTGTTTCGTGAACGAACTACTCATAATATGGCCTTTCATGTTTACATAGAGAATGCAAAGACATTTGTGGTCCTCCGTTTCCAAAGCACGGGCGCTCAAAAGTCAGTAACATTCGACTCACCTGTTACATTGAATACCTTTTAAGCAAATACAAATAGTCAGAATGTATTGAGAGTTAATGTAGCCATAAATGCGTTTACGTTGACTTGAATGGTTTCATTAAGCACAGAATTGATTTTTCTCTGCTATCTCACTACATGTTTCAATAGATTTTGAGTGGAATTTTAATTTCCATCCACTCCACATCCCCTCATTCAATGGCAATACCTTCGGAAATGTATTAGAGGTGACACGATGGGTTGAATCTACTATAGGTATATTCGTCTCAGTGGGCTACAATATGATATACAACATGCATATGTAACATATTGGTAAGTCAAGAAAATTGCAATCGAAAATTGGGCAAAAAAACGTAGACCCCCCCCCCCTTAATGGTGTTCTAGTTGTTGGCGTAGGATATCGATAGTTTTGAAGTACACCAGAAAATTCTTCTTCGTAATTAAATCAAAATGTTATTTATATTATTAAGTGACCTAGATATCCAATCTAGCCATCACATTTGTATGCCGAAATAATAACTTAATTTAAAATTCTACCATCATCTTTCACAGATGTTACAACTCCATTTACACCTGCGGGTATGTATACTTCAAATTATCTCGTAAATTGCATCGTTTTCTAGATGTGCCATACAAAAATTACGTGTTTAAATTACAGGATGAGCATATAATTTATTTAAATGTGAAGCATGGTATTACATCTCATAATGGATTAAAATGTTGTTTATTTTCAACATAGAACGTTTCTAAACCCACATAAATTATACACAAATAATATGAATTACACTTAAAGGCTGACTCAGAGATTTCGAAATATTAAGTTGTTTTTGTGTATTAACCCTCGTCACCCCCCCAGTGAACTTTGCTCCGGTGCGCTAAAATGCCAAAAGCTTTCGTAAAAAGGTTATAGGTAATCATTCTCTCATCATTTCTGGTCATTTTAGCGAAAAAATGTGACGGTAGCACCTTCACCGGGGTTAGTGTATGCCGTCAAAGTCGAAGGGTGGGCACAGTACGGCTCTAAAACTATACGTTTATGTAAAACAGGTCAATTGCCGTCATTTAGAGCTGAAAACCGATATTCCTTCCATTTTTAGCGCAAAATTGGATTTTCGCCTATTTTCTATTGGAAATGTCATTTTTGCCGGCTCGCGGACTTTATGACGTCATAGTGACGCCATAATAGGTATGTTGGTACTTATTTTGGTATCAATAGAAAGAGGAGGACCATGCCTATCCACTGGTATCAAACTCATAAGCATCGGGTGCTTTATCACAAATTATTGAGGGGGTGGTAACCACCCCCTCTTGGTAATCCGTGTTACAAAAAAGGCTTTGTATAAGACGAGGGTTAATTAAAAGTTGTCCACAAGAACTAAATATAGTCACCTAAAATGACCAAATCCAAAGTATGAGATAAACAAATTTTTCGTTTTGATGAAGTAAACATTTATGTGTAGTATAACACTACCATAGGATACTGTGTACAATAAAAAAAAAATCCGGATCCGGAATTTTATTATAAAGTTGTAATTTTCTATATGAAGGACATCGATATAAGCTTAGGTATTTCACACAGTGATTAGCATGTGATCAAGCATTATGTACATGCAAAAAACACGAATAGTTAGAAAATTGAGGGCGCCATCCTCGGGAAATCTCTGCGTCAGTCAGCAATGTTTGTAAACATGTTATGGCCTGGTATCCTGAAATAGGTCGGCCTGACTGTTACACACTGGGCAATTATATCTGTTAGAGTTTTAATACTAGCTAAAACTATGGGCCATAACGATTCGCAGGCATGGATTCGCCTGCAACAAAAGTGACGTAGGGTGTGAACTGGTCTATAAGGGGGCCCACGTGGACACAACATTTTGTTTTTTCCCCAAAATTTTGCCCAAAATTTTATGTAATTGCCTAATTATCAGTTACGCATATTTTGGTGGAAAAAGTCAAATCGTCATGGGGTGTTTATACTAATAAGCATAAATAAGCATTTTTGGACATGCTATTCAAAACTTGTTTTGCCCCTTAAATCGTACTGGAGTAACTTTTGAATGTTTTATTTCAGCAATGTAAATGTATTTATGTCTATTATGAGCCAAATTTTATGGAAAAAAAAAGTCCTTTGCGAAAGTGGTTTTCCATTGTTCGGCGGGAGAATTTTGTGCAAATCACAAAAATCTGTTTTTGGACCGCCATTTTGAATCGGTACAAACGGGTTTCATTTTTCCTGTTATGTAATCGTGTTGATGTACCCCATTAATGACCAGAGTTTTGGTAAATAATTCCAATGGAAAAATGGTTTTCAGAGAGGATCCACGTGAGCCCCCTTATATACAACTGGGATTGTGCAAGACCTTTATACACTTAGGCCCGTATTCCAGAAACTTGTTTAGCTAAACGCGATTTTAGCTTAAAATCGCCGTAATTTAAATTGCGTTTAAGCAAAACGCGTTTAAATATTTTTAACCATTTGCTTACTTAAACAGAAGCTTTAAACACGAGTAACATCGTCGTTATTTAAAGATGCTAACTTCAGTCTATAAAAGGCCATATTATATTTTAATGGTTGAGCGCACAAAGTGTATTATGGCTTTCCGTGGCATTTAAGGTGCTACACCGACTGGGCGAGAATGGTGTGCACCATTGCTGTTGTCAATTGGAGTGTGCAATGAACCGTGCATTTGGCGAAAACACACACTAAAACACTTCTTAAACTAGCCCCGTACCTAGTTTAAATTTCGATACATTTTGGCGGAGTTAAAATTGCGTTTAACTTTAAACTCCTTTCTGAACCAAAAGTTTATCTCACATTTAAACGTTTGTTGAGCTTAAAATCGCGCTAAACACCTTTTTGGAATACGGGCCATAGTGTTTTAAATAATCCAAAAGTACTCAATAAACGGACTGATTTTTTCACCATTCGTTATTTATATCCATTATTTACTTTTTTGGTAAGATTGCACGTCTCCTACTGGTCTTGGGATGGAAAATGGTCAGATATGGAGTAATCTCATTACTGCATCTACTACTTTGAACGATAGCAACAAGCCATTTTATGCCCGACTAAGCGGAACTACGTTTTGGGCAGCCCATGAGTCGGACCCAAAACCGTGGATACAGGCAAGAATTTCATTTCAATGCTTTCAAACCTTTTCTTTGAAAACGAATTGCGTTTTAATAAGTCATGATATATATATTGATTTGTTAAAAGCATTTACGCAAGAGAAGTTTGCTTTGCTATTAAATTACACTACCCCGGTGTTCGCACTGTGGTGTTGACTATGGCACACCTCAATGGATACAAGAAACATTTTGGTGCTGGGCACCAATGTATGCCCCGCGCAATGGTAGAATTATTAAAATCATCCGAAAATAGCCAAGAATTCAGAGATAAATAACAGTTTCCAAAAAAAAAATCCTTGTGCAGGTGACTTTTTATTAAAAACTGAAAGCTACTGAATATGTTATGGTATCTCAAACTTAATGACTAAGGTTCACATATTCCTGTTCAAGTTAAGGACCCGGGTTAAGGATCACAATCTAATAGAGGGTCTAATAGTACCTAAATACTTGACCCTAATGACTGATGTCAGCTACCAAGAAATTGTCAATATTTCTGAATATGCAATGATATAGTAATTGTGGTGCTATAAGTATTTAACCGGGCACTGTTGCATGTTGGCAGTTCGCCCAACTGGTCTGATATTTGACCCGACTTAAACACGTGGAAATAGAACCTTGTACAGATCCCATCTAAATTTGTATAAAATCAAGAAATACAATCTATCCCAGACCCTGCTATCATTTTTTCTTACACAAAACCTATCTTGTGTTTGCATAATATTTATGCCATGTTTATCACAACCATTAAGTAATTCTAGCACTATTCATCGTTTCCAATTGCCATGAAAAATTGTTATGACTAAGGCTCTTCATCCTTCAATATAGCACAAACTCCATGTCTGTCAAGTTATTCCACATCTATAGCCATCTATAGCCATCTATAATGGCAATTAAACCTCCCGGGGAGAGGACATCCGGTGTTCAAAAAACAGTGAGTCAGGTCAAAAAACACAACGAGTTTGCAAAAACACGATGAATTGTTAAAAGCACGAAGAGTTTGTAAAAACAATGCGAGTTTCGCACACGAGTGCAAAATCTCGATGCTGGCAAAACTTTCGACGTGTGTGGAATTAAACTCGTCAGGCACTCCATTCGTTTGCTGAACTAGAAATGTGTGGAACTCCTATTAGATGTCATCGTGTTTACCTCTTGTGCAAAACTCGTCGCGCCATTTAGAAGCTCGTGTTTTTCTGAGTTTTTATGACAATTCGTATGTTTGTACAAACCACTCGTGTTTTTATATCTCGTCCTTTTATGTCTTATAGTTGATTGGTTATAATTGACTTCTAGTGCGCAATTCGTGTTCTTTCTCATCTTTCATGATTAGTTTAATCATAGAAGAAAGAGATAAGAAGGAAGAACATCAACCCCTTGGCTTTTGAACGATCTGCCGCCCCATAATTGCAATTGTTATTCATATGCTCTCAAGTGGCCCTTCCGAGGATAATCCTAATCCGATTTTCTCGCTCGAGAAAATTCGCAGTTCGTCGTTGTTTCTTCATTGCGTAAAGATCATCGGGAATTAGTCATCGGGAATCAGCGAACCAGCACGCGATGAATGCTGAGAAGTAAATACTCAAACATATGGCGGCTTACATGGAAACGGGTCAACGCGCGTGGGGGGGTCTTGGATTTTCGTCGGGAACCCATGCTCGTTCCGAAAAAAGAGGGACTAGCTGCAAATGCAGGACTATTGCTAGGGGTATCAATTCACAATAATCAAGTTCTAGTCCCGCTAGGGGTACAAATTCAGTTGTGATTGTGACTGGTTCAATGATACAAATAGTAAATATTAACCTAAACATATCAGCAAAATAACCCTAAGTGTGTATTTTTTCTTGCAGTAGTACAAGTGTCGTTTTTCTTGTATATGCTATTTTAAATGTATCTTTTTTAAAGTATTGAGAACAGGTCCCGCAAGGGGTATAATCTCACTGAACAGTATCTACAATCTTCAATCAATCTTTATTTGTTCATCATAGAATACAGCAAAACAATATGATAAATACTAATAATTATGTAAATGATGCAGTACAGTGAAAAATTAAGTTACAATATTAATCAAAAATATTTTGCATACAAGTAAAGATGTTTATAATACATTATAAGTGGAATTTCAAAAGAGAGCATATAACTGGGATATACTAGTGGAAAATATTTAAAATAGCACAGCAAGGATGTCATATTACTGCTGTACCGTAAGGTGTATATTTTCACTGAAAACTAGTATAATTTCACCAAAGCTGGTCCCATTAGGGGCCGGGTCTATTTTAACTGAAATTGGTCCCGTTAGGGTCACTTACAGAACCCCTGGAACGAGCATGGGTGCCCAACGAAAATCCAAAACGGCCCCCCACCGGGTCAAACATTCAAATTTAGTCAAACTTTCATCCTTTATTTGTCACACTGGGCAGTCTTGGGCACTAAAGCTGAAAGCATAACGATGTACAAATACTACATATTTAACGAAAACAGCGACAAATACACACCGGAGCCAGCCGGAACATGTTGTAATATGCAATATACTTTTACAATTTTTACGTGTTCGTATATAGAGTTTTCAAAAAAATTCTCCAGTAATGATTGCTCGCCAATCATCGATTGCGGCAGAGGGATTACGACCAAAGGGTCGCTGTTGAATCCCTTCATTTTGTGCGGGTGAATGGATAAACGGATTAAAATCGGATGGTGGAAGTCGATGTGCTTCCTCCTTATCTCTTCCATGGTTTAATGTTAAGAAATGCGAAGTTAGCATCAGTAATTGTGATGCGATCTGGGAAAACCCGCCACATGGTGCAAAATTTATATTTTGAGTTTTGATTATCATTGCAAAGTTTGAAATATAAAGTTTCCATAACTTTTTTACTTCTTTCTTCTATGATACACATATCAAAAGTTATGCCTTATACAATCTGACAAAAAATAAAGTACAGCATACCAGATTTTAAGGTATTTTCTTTATTTTTTCAAAACTGTCCTGTGCGACATGTGGCGGGTTTCCCAGATCAAATCACAATTATCTCGTGTACTCGTTTGTTTGCAGTGTGCATGATGCGTGAGCCTCTTATAGCTTGTTCGCACTGAAACTTGGTGGGCTTGCGAGGAAGCATCGACCTCGTATCGTGAACTGTTACGTTGGGTGTGTTGTTTACCTTGACTTGCCTATTCTATGAGTAGTTAATGAGTATACGACTGAAATCTCAGTTTAATCATGGACGGCCATCATATTAGTGTCGTAGATAACCATAAACATCGGGCACTTCTGGAACAAAAGCATGAAACTTGGCACAAACATTCCTTGGGGTGCACAAAGACACGCTTAAGAGTGTGCCCAAAAATCGGGACCTCATTATTGACGTCATATGCCCCCCCCTTTTTTGCATATTGCATAATTATTAAAAACAAAAAAACACGCGTTTTTAACCTAATTTTATTTTTTGTATCAAAATTAAAAAATTAAAGCCTGGAACATAAAGATTGTCTTAGAGATACTTTTAGTAGGGTTCTAGCTTTGGGTCATTATAGTCATAAGGTCATTGGAGGCATTTGGATAGTAAATTTCACCAATTTGGTTAGCAAATGCCACCACATGGCGTGCAACAAATAAAGGCAGTTCCCATAAATTATGTCACAATATTACTTGAAAAAATAAAAATCACCCAATAACCTTGATTTTTGTTTCATATCAAAAGGTTACATCCTATGTAGTTTCAAGAATCACATAGGCATATTCAAAGTTTCCAAATATAAATTTTGTTGATTTCCAAAAAGTGACATGCTGCTGCCGTAAAAATTTCCCAAGTGGGCACAAAAAAAAAAATCTCAAGCCACCTCGTACTACTTTTTGGATACATTATTTAAAACATAGATGCCAAATTTGAAACAGTTAGTAATAACTTATTTGATTTAAAAACGTTTTGTCTTTTTAAGATCTGTGTTATTATTCATATGACTTGTTATGCAAACCAAGATTGTGATTGGAATGGAAAGTTTCAGGTCTAATACTACTTCTGTCAGAGTAAACTTGCAAATACAACAATTGTCAAAATTCAAAACCTGAAATAATTAGAAGTTCTGGGTCCCCAGACATCCACACAAAGCAATAGAGGTAATTTCCTGCAGCCAAACTTACCGCCGTTCTCCTCTAGCTTACCTTGTATTTTCATGTACAAGGTCTCAATAATTTTCAGGAGTTGTCCAACATCCCGAGTAGTAGCTAGCAGTCACCAGAGCCTCTAATAGCTGGAGCATTTTGATGGACATGCGGGAGAACTTATATATCACTCTGTGTATATAGCACGAAAGTCTTGGTGATAGCGAGTGCCCATCAATGATCACATAAAGAACTATATGAAATCAATAAATTGAATCACAGTATTGGAAGGTTGGGGCTCCTTGTCTCATTGTTTCAAAATGTCCCTTTATGCACTGACAGTTTTGTAACATACGGTATTACAATGTCCTCAAAAAAGCCCAATACTCTCGTCGTTTCAATTGTACTTCCGAATGTACAATGAAGGCGTAGCACTAAAATTACACCGGTCGTGAGTGAAATATTTTAGAGACCGCCTTGACCAAGGTTAGATCATCTACAAGTCTCCAAATCTAGAAAAAAGGATCCATCAAAAAAGTATTTGTGAGCTGCAAAGCAATCCGTTCAAGCTTTGCCCAAATATACAAGTGCTGAAACTTGATGGTTGCGCCAGGTCCTTGTCATGTGCCCGCTTTCAGGAAGAATGAATTAGAAGTGTTCAAACACGGCAATACCGGCTTCTTTTTTTTTTACAAGACGGGTTGTCCAACCAGATCCACCAAGAAGTAGCCAATCCATCATGTTCCCAGAGCACAGAGTCCATTTCTACACCTTGGAGGCCAAAAGCATGAAACTGTGGTCTAGAATATTGCGATTGAAGTCACCAGGAAACTCCAAACATCTGCTCGTTTCATTGTTTTTGTTTGATTCATTTTGTCTTTTTCTTAAGAGATTTCATTCATTAATGTGCAGAGATCGCGTGGACGACGATTTATCTACAGTTTTGAACAATAGGAAGAAATGCCCTGTGCTTCACGTATTATCCTATTTTTAATGGCGGTATCTGGGAACGTTTGTGTTGGGTACGTCTGTAGCGTTTGCGAAAAGTGTCAGGACTCAAATGTATTTGGGCTCAATTGTTTACAAAGGTCCCCCCTTCCCGAAATCCTACCCAATATCTATGTATCTGTATATCCAACGATTCTATGGTGTTCTTTAATGCAAATTTCCAGATAATTTTGAACCATAATACACGCTTGTTTTGGGTCAGGAAACGCTCCAGTGTATTGACCTTTTCTCTGGTTTTGACCATCATCTTGTTGTACGTCCTTTTGTTTGTATTATTAACTATTATTTTATTTCTTTCCTTGATATTTAATTTTTTATTTTGATTGAATTTACCTTACCCTAACACTCCATCTGTATCAATACGTTTTGATCTTGAACTCAAGCTATTACTTAAAAATGTTAATTATTTGTTTTTAATTTATTTATTTTAATATTTAGTTATTCATTTTTAAATTTGTTTTTATTTAAATTAATAGTTCGACAGTATCTGTTGTCTATAGTTTTACTTACAATAGGCAATAACGTTCAAGGTCACCTGCCCACAAATATCATATATGGTGTCCCAGTATATGTTGTGGGGTCCCTAACCAGTAAGACTCAGTAATATTTATAACAAACGAGTAAATCTAAAATGTTACCCCATTGTAGACCTGAACCTTATTTTGCCTCATCCCCATTAAAGGTACTGTACTTCCAAATAAGGAAACTATACCTTTTTAATCCTTGAAAGGCGATAACATACCTTTCGGCTCATTTTGACCCATTTCAATATTTTTGACCCTGTATACACCTTGCCCTCATACATACCCCTTCTAAACTACTTTTGATTTTGGTAAACTTTCGATACATTGTTCTTAAAGGTTTTTCCCAATACAATTCTGGGAAATTACGATAAATTTTGCAATATTATTAGTCTTATGTTTTTCCAAATTTGACTGCCTATCAATAACCTGAAAATATCGCAAGTGAATATTATGTATAATTTAAAATGGTAATTTATAACCATGAAACCTCGAGTTATGATTACTGTGTGCCATACTAATAAATACACTGGGCGTGGTTATGGACATTATTATGTAGTTGTGGTGTCTGCTCAACATGCATGTTTTCCTTCCAGCATAACCCATAAAAGAGTGACAAATGGGATATCAAATTATTGATTTTGACACTTTTGACAACACCAAGCCTTAACTACGTTTATCATCCCCAAATACTGGCCATGGTATCCGTATGAACATTTATGACCTCAAACTGACCTCTGCTTACCCAAATATTCAAATATTTAGATATTTTTGAGCACTCGGCATTCTCAAGCTTTAATTTGCTAAACAAGCTTGATATGATTATTGAAAGTAATGATTTCAACATTACTAAACGAAATTGTATACAAAAAAAGGGGGGCGTGGCCTATACGTCATTATTGTGGTCGAATTTTTTGGCAGCACCCTTCTGAATTGCTTTAAACATACCCCAAGAGACGGTTTGTGCCAATTTCACATGGCTTTTGTCCAGAAGTGCACATCTTGGGTGAAAATTGAACCATCTACTTCACTATATAGCTCAGTGGTATGAGCCCTCGCCGAAAAGGAGAGTTCCAGGGTTCGAGTCCCTCCTACAGGGCGCATACATTCGAGATTTTTTTCTCAAATGTTCGTGGCTTGTGCAGGTTAGTTTATAATTGTTCTAAGTGCGCGATGATAATGTTTCACTTAATGTTAACTTTCATGAATAATTTAATGGTTAAGCAATACGAGGTAGCGTCAGTAAGCATCTCTTGTGATCTCGTGTAAGCCTCCTAAACAGAGTGCCAAAAAAACAGTACACCAAAACGCCCCAATTTTGGGTCTTTAATAAACATTTATGCAAATTATACGTATTTTAAAGCATTGTTTATTAGCGTTTCAAAATAGCAAACTTGTCTTTAAAATAACACATCATCAAAACACATGTGTGGTCTAGTGGGAAAGTGCAGAAATTATGATCACTGAACTGTTAAAATCGTGAGTTCGAGCCCCATTGTGGTCAGCGTGTTTGTGTCCTTGGACAAGATACTTAGTCTCAATTGCTTCGTTGACCCAAGCGATAATTGGGTAGCTGCTATGTGGGATATTACAATCTAAGTGCTGATAGAGTTGTGCGCTTAGCCAGCAGCCACCTAGATGAAGCGAAATGATTGTGACGATTTCCTGACGGCAGCGTTAATAATAATTGACAATCGAGCCTTGAACACCTCGTAGGGTGGATATGTGCGCGTTATAAATCGACATTATTATTATTATGTATGTGCAAACAAATCTGTCCTTGTTACAAGTAAAAAAACACCAAGAATTTCATTCAACTCAGTCATTTGGGCCCCAAAATCAATGAGGTTTGCTGTTTTGAGAAGTTAATAAACAATATTTTAAATATGTATAAACAATTTGCATAAATGTTTATTAAAGACCTGAAATTTGGGGCGCTTTTAGGGTAAAGTTGTTGGACACTATGTAGCTTGTTTGCATAGTTGGGTGTTAATTTTGCTCTTGCAGTAAAGAAAAGGGTTCAATTGTAAATTCTCTGGGGCGATGACGATATAGTAATTTCCCCCTGCATTCCTCATCACTGAATTTCATAGGTGCAATGAAGAAAAAAAATCAAATATAGAGGATAAACATAGATCCATGAGCTTATTGCTTAAAGGGGCATTTCGTGATCCACAACCTTGTCCCCCCGACTAACCTCAAAAAGGTTGAGATTTTTATATCATCTGAACCGTTAGCACTAGTAATTCATGTGTACCTAATCTTACGTGAAAATTCGTTCGTATCTGTAAGAAATTGCAATTTTTTATTTTCTGTCCGTAAACGGACAGAAATTATAACACAGTGGCCTATGGGACCGTGGGAAACAAGCATTTGCGCATAACACAAAACCGCAAGGTCGGAACCAAGTGAAATTTTGCGATTAAGGATGTCTAGTGAACAATGAATAAAACAGAAGGTGCTGGAATCACGAAATGCACCTTTAATGGTCATAATTATGTACTCTTGTATCGAAGGCATGCATAACTCAATGCTAAAAGATTAATTATGCGCTGACCAAATGATGAAAATATTGGGTTAATTTAGGCGACTTGGATAAAATATGAAATGGTTATAATTGTTTCTGTCTCATCCACATTTGTTTGAATCATTTTATTTGTTTTTGTTGAATATATTTTGTCAACACTCTATGTCATTAATAGGTTGACTTATTTGGAAGCTCATCCAGTGCAGTAAGTGGCGTCATTACACAGGGCGCACTTTCGCAAAACATTTGGACGACTAGTTTCAGCGTCCAAGTTGGTGACAGCGTATGTTCACTGCAATATATTCTAGACAGTAACAATGCTCCAAAGGTTAGTCATCCCTCTTAAATCTTGTATCATATGAACATTCACTATGAGCTAGTAAAATCTCAATTCCCTTGGCACAGTTCAGTACATTTCATTTACCAATGTATTTAGAAAATACACCCCCAGGGTTTTGGGTATGATATATGATACCCAGATCACACAAGGTCAGTTCATGTCAATATACGTACAAGTACAAACCACTAAACTGTGTCCTTGGTGGATGAGTATATTGTAACTGATATTGATTTGAACAGCAACCGTCTCCTCGAGAAATTTTGTGGCAATTGTTATCTGTAACTGGGTGAAGCGTACAAGCTACTGCTCACTAGGAACAGAAATCTACCTACACTGAAAATTCACTATTAGAAGCCTACTGAATTTTTGGAAATAAACATTTTTGATATGTTATTAAAAGGGCTTGTTCCGATTAATGCCTATTATGTTCTCTACTTAATATGAGAGCCTGGCACTTGCATATACTACCCACCAAATATCGTGGGAGACAAACTTTGGTTTTTTCTTCATTTATTTTATTACATTACATACGACACAACATACATACAAAACCAAGCAGACATTGTGTAAACAAATTCAGACCATAATCAATGTACATAAGCTCCATTAAGAAACATATTGAATTATATAGAGGATACGTGACAAATTAGATCACATAAAATAGTTTGTTACAAGAAAATGTTTGACCATCCTCTCCATTTCTTTTGAAAGTCGTTTAATTTCATATTGTTTGTTGCGATATATTTTCTGGTGCTATAGTAATATTTTGCTTCTTTTTTAAATTCCCGACAGCTTGGGTTTTCTCAGCAACTCTTGCTTTATCTTCCCCAACACTAACATTAAGCTTTGCACTGGCGTTTTATTAAGACCAAATAGTATTGAATAATGTGTAACATCAAAATTAATCCCAAAAAAAATGCGGTTTTGATGGTAGAAGCAATAATGCATATTGCACGGCCCTATTCATTACTGTGCTAATATCGATGGTTGACCATTAAAACGGCACTGTTTTTCGCTATCTTGAGAATATCGTTTTATGAAGTCCATCGAAAGAAAACGAATTTACCCCCTTGCAGAATAATAGTTACTTCCATCATGTTTACTGTTCGCCAGGACCATTCCCTTTGTCCTTTGGCATTTGTTATGCAAATATTTTGTGCTCGATTTCTTGTTGCGCTTTATCCATTGCTTTCATCGTCGCATTCGCTATCTGATACCAAGCAGTGTGGACGTAGTTTAGTACAGTTTTTCCCACCCTCCTCTCCCTACCTCGTTGCTATATTTTTTCTGCCATTGTTTAAATTCAATTTTTGAGGAGCGGTTTTTGTATTTCGTGATTATTTTCATAACATTCATTAGCCCAAATAAAGAGGTCTGTTACTGCCCAAGAGTAATTAAACTGCATGTAATGAGCTATTTCAGAGTTAAGCAAAGTAATTTCTACAGGTATTTACTTGATGAAAATTCCCTAGGTGTAATCACTCCAGGATTGAATCTGCAATTTTATAATTAAGCTCATTCGTCACCAGAGTTAATTCTTCCATGTGTACTATAAATATTATGTATAAACGCACATTGCTATTGTTACTTGTTTCCACAGGTTTAAACTGCTTGAGAGACAAGAATATGACTAGATTTCTGTTAAAATTACTTCTCGTACAGTAACTTAGGGATATTTGCCCAGGTTAATTCTACTGTAATATTGTATGAATAAGGTTAGCAATGTTATGATCCACAGGTTTTCTGCTTGAGGAGGAGATAAGAAAAGGTTGTTGTTTTCTGTGTATTGGTGTGTAATTCTTCCCTTACTGATGGTCTGGAGGGGAGCGGCTAGGGCATTTACCTAGTTGGAATCTCAAAATTAAGCAGAAAAATTTTGCACAAAACTTTAGATCTCTGTATTTGTACCATTTTATTCTACATGAGGGTCTGTTGGGGGGGGGCGGGCGGGGCTGGGGCTAGGGACATGTTGTTTCGGTTTTTGAGTTGAATATTCAGTTTTGCCCGCTTGTTATGTTTGGCTTACCATTCACTTTGAGGTCAATAAATAAACGTCCACACGCTTGGCAGATTTGCGCACCCAAAATTGCTGTCTCTTTGTCTTTATTCTGTCTGGGGGTAATTAAATGGATTTGAAAGCTACGACATAGAGAAAAATACTTTCATCTCATATCAAAATCGATACTACTTCCGGGTAAATCGGGGGTATCGGAACATACACCTTTAAATCATGGCCAAAAATATAAACATGTTTAAATCATGAAATATAAATTTTTAAGTTAGTTCCTGTTCTTTAACAGATTTCACTAGTATTTTGTAGTTTCTCACCTGCCCTCGTAGTTATCAAAGGATGGCGTCCTAATTTGGTGAATAAAGAATCGCCTCCATTGGTACAGTTAACAGAATGAAACTTCTCTCATGCTTTAACACTCATAAAACTGAAAACATAAAAATACAACAAGGAATAAGCAAATTGACATATTTGAAATATACAAACATATCGTCGTTGGGCAGGAAAAACCTCATATGTGCATTTGAGCTCAAAACCTTATATGTGCATTTTAGGTAACACTGACAAAACGACCTGTTTGGCGATATTGTCGTTTTGAAAAAGTATCGCAAAATACTTAAAATGGATCTTACGTACTTCTTTAGACATCACCTCATCATTTTCACCAACTTGATTTGACTAAACACTGGACAAAAGGTTGGTTTGTCCATGTTACCGAAGTTGCACATATGAGGCTTTGTATTTGACCTTTCAAATTACATATGAGGTTTTTCCTGCCCAGCGACGCTATTGATTTTATTTAGCAAGAGTTTTATATGTACTCCCTTTCAAAGTTCTACATGCAACAAAAATCTTGTTTTTATTTTGCTCTCAGGGTTAGGGTTTTTTAGTGTCAGGCCATAAATAAAAAAAATGTTTTCTGTAACATTTTAAAGTTGACACATCTCTTTCCGGGTCTTTAAATAAGCTATTTTGATTGAGAACGTTATCAGAATTAACCTCAGAGCAAATCGAGAATTTCTGCTAGCTCAGCTTACCAGGATCATAACAAAGAATCACACAACTAAATAAAAACTCCAAATGACCTCTCATCAAACGTCATTTTCTTGACTATAAAGCGACAGGTTATTTGAAAACTGGATTTTTGGAAGATTAGGACCATACCTCTTCAACAAAAATGAAAAAGTCATATGATGAAATTTTACTAGAAGTTAGAATTGCAAAATCTCCCCAAAAGCCTCAGAAATTATACAAAAACGGCACAGACAAACTCTTTACCACTCAAATGGTTTGTTAGTCTAAACACTATGAACAATTTCAAATTTTATTTAAAGTCAACTTATCAACACTTAATGACTCTTCATTTAGGGAAAGGGTCACATCTCAGAAGCCAACACTATTTGCTCTGACCTCGTAGGACTCCAGAGCGAGGTCCACAAGTATTCTTTGAGCTAATATGCAAAAAAAAAAAATTCTTTTGCCCCAAATGTTAGTATAAAATTTGCAAGAGTCTTGTGGTAAAGGTTGTTATTTACTTTTATCTGTTTGTTTGTTATTTTGTGTTACGACGTCTCGTGGAGTCAAGGTCTGAAATACCATTTAAGCAATAATGGCACATTTTGAAGAGCGCCCCCAATTTCAAAATTGATTATTTTGGCACAGTTACGTTGGTAATTTCTAGGAAACTACACCTGCGAACGAGTGACTGCTAAAGAAGGTTTTATCATAAAAAAAGCGAATTTTGTAATTAGAATTTGGGATCACCAGATTGGCCTTAACGGCAGAGCTGGAAATTGCGTTTTATTGTCCGTCCATGGTGATGAAATAGTGCACCTCGAGAAAATAACCTCTAACTTGACGTGCCTGAACCAATAAAAAAACTAATGGATGCGCGTAGGCACGTCCTGGCGCTATTTACCGGCTATTTCCTATGGAAGGCCGTTTCCAGCAGCCCGTTTAATTATTATCGGAGGATCTCGATAATAATTACTCAATACCAAAATTACATTTTTTGGAACATTAGACATTTTTGAGCTCACACCATGCACAGGGTATAGTTACTAGCCAGTTACCAATGCAACCGTGAAAGTTCTAGAAATTTTTGAAAAATTGGGGGACCGCTCTCAAAAAAATTGCTTATTTTTGCTTCAAACAAACGAATGAGCCGTGTGTACAAATATCTGATTTATATATCTCGTAACGCTGTTTTATATGCTTTTATAAATCGGATGGTTCAAGAATTTGGAATGTCCAAGTACAATACAATGCAAAGTCTAATTAATGCATACAATATCCTTATGAATACTGATACTTATTTTAATTAATGTTCAATACTGACGTCGTGACGAATGATGTTCATTCACAAAACTTCCACGGGAGCAGTGACAAATTATAATAAGAGTGAGCATATTTCTCTCAGCCAATTATCGCGCGCCGGGCGCTCCGGTGATAAGGAAGTAGGTATAAACATAGCTCGGATCATGCTTTGACTCCCGCACGCTGGTGAATTCCTCTGTAAATAATCAGAGTGGATAACACTACCACTGCGTACGCACGCCCGAAGCCGGTGGCGATATTTTTTTCCGTAGGTAACTGTTATCTTGTGAAATTACAATGATAGCGGTCTCTATTTCACTTTAATTAAAATTTTGAAATTTTCGGTTTTTTTGTTTTTTAAATTTAGCAAATTTAGCGAACCTGCGACAAGCAGATTAAGAAGCATTCTTAACCACTTGGACTAGCGAGGGATTTGTTGGCTGATGTTGGGATTGTATACAATATAAATCTTCACGGAATAAGGCAGTCTCGTGGTATATACAATAGATACATGTAACAATGGATGCTGCTGTAATACGTGCAAGCTTAAATACGGGAAAGGAATTCGCCAGCCCCGTGCTATAGATAGAATGAAGGTGGATCACGGCCAGCTTTGGCTCGAAGTCTCAAGAGGGTCCGAAATGTACACTACCTGCAGCAGATACTTTAGGGAGATATGAATATACCAGAGCCTAGTAAATAGGGCCCACCTGCAGGTCTTGTAGACAGGCGAGGTTCAAAGGTACTGATTTTTTTGAAGCTGCAGGTACCACATTAACATTATCACAAAGATATATACTATTTTGGTATTAAGAAGAAAATAACAATGTAATTTACAGTTGGAAAGATAGTATAGCCAAAACCGGGCTTCGGGGAGTCATGACTTCACAAAGTCGAGTTACGTGCATTGCCTATACCAATTATGTGTGTTGTCTAGAGTGCATTTCAAACATTCACGGTTCTCTGGAGGATGTCCGTTCAAACTTGTTGTCATGCTGATTAACAAGGAAGCGTTGTAGTTCAACGATGACGGCTCACACATCGAAGGATCCCAACTGATGCATGCATATATCCATTATATAATTCCATGAAATCTTCAACATTACGGTTTTTCTTTTTCAGAGAAGTCCTGAAAGAATGACTTTGTCCATCAGTTCAATAAGCACAGGCTTGTCCTCGACGACATAATATTCCGTTAGTACAATAATCACTGAGTTACCACATTAAAGTCCGCATGTCGCAATGTCCACTTTTAGGACCACAAAACTGTGGTCATTCCAAAAAATGAAGCTCTTTGGCTTAAAGAATGACAAGGAAAGAATGATTTGCACGTGCAGCGCATGTGGTTATCTATAATATCAGTGATTTGGCATATGTACTGCTCTGATCTACCTATCTGCAGATAAGAATTAAGTTTAACAAATGGCCAAGTTCTTCCAGTTATCTATTTATCTACCTTTCCCCAATCAGAAAATAGCTATTACAAACATCAATAAGCCCACATTGAATCACACAATGATAATTAGCATCTAGAGTTTATGACATCATTGAGAGCCACCTATGTTGCAATCTTGCAAACTTGATACAAATGTAAGCTATTTATAGTATTAGCTCATGATATCAGTTCTCTAGAATAAACATATTACATTAATTGGGGGATTTCCAATTTTCATTGCGTGTGAAATAGTACTTTCTCTGTTGAGAAATCTTTTCGCAAGTAAAATAACTGAACTGTTTTACTTACACTCCTTCCAATATGCGTTTAGTAAAAATTTTAAATTTGAATTTTGGACATTATTCTATCTTTATTGAATTGATTCCCGACGTTGACTTGCCCAACCCTTGTAGAATAAGGTGATATGCCAGGTCGTGTGAATGGTATGAAATTATTTTAATTCAGGTTTTTCAACGGCAAATTTGATCGTGATACCAAAGTAAAACCACAGTTCCACTACCATTAAGCGCGATTCGTCAGGATCCTTCTTTCTCCGAGGGATTTAATGGACTGGTATGAGATTCGAAGTCTTGGATGTCGACCTTTATAAATCTTATTTATGACGCACCAACAAGTAATGCTTCCTCAAGTTTAATAGAGTTAGAATAGCTTCATTCTTTTTTGATTGTTGTTGTTTGATTTAATTTATGGGATAAAAAGCAAAATATGGCATAAATAAATAATAAAACGTAATAATTATGTTCCATTGTAGCATGGGAATTTAGGCATTAAAGGAATCATTCGCGCTACGCTTTGCCTTATTGATTATCCCTGGGTTGATGGGAGCGGCCATGTTCCCAACAAATAAAGCTGGATGTGTGATGGAATATAGACCATTATAAAAACTCGATCGCGCTGATATAGGAGCCTGTGGGAAAAGTTTTGGGTCATATCCAATTAGGTTAAATAGGGAAGAAGCATTTTAATACCTATCCAAGAAGTCCGCTTCGCTGCCTAACATAGAAAGTGACTTGAAAGGAAAGGGCCATGCAAACTTACTTTGTTTACTGTACTTTCCTGAAATGACTTTGTAGTTTTTAATACAGTTGATTTATAACTCTTCACATCACTTCACTGTGACTTCACTTTAAAACATGTTTAGAAATAAACGAGTTTTCTTTTCTGTGGTCACTGCGAAAACGCTATCTTTTAAATGTTTCCAAGAGGAAGAATTTTGATTGCAGTGTTTAAAGAATGGCGAGTAGAATTAAATGAATTGAAAATGATATTTAGAATTAACAAGAGTAAGGATGGGAAATCCTTTTTCCTCCTGCTGGGCCTATAACCTGGTAATGTTATAAAGTTTGGTCCGTCTACATTGTTCCTAATGAACACTGACAAATTTGGGGACCCGTTCCCGATTTTTTAGGCGACGTTAATTAACACAATTGTGTTTGCGTTGTTTATGTGTTTAGGCCAAGGTTTTCATATTCAAAATTTCATTCAAACTCTTCACTATTAGAACTACGTTTTGGACCATCTTTTGAGTGGGGATTGACTATTGTCTTAGTCGTATTAGTTGACGGTAACGTATGAAAGTAATGATGATTCCCCATATCACCTGTGAGGACACAGAGCGGAAAAAACCATTTGTTACCGTATTCAGGATTGAATAGCCACCTGCCTCATACAGGTACGGATTTCACATATGAACATACATTACCTTTACCAGTGCCCCTCTGTGTTTTGACCACTGCAACATTGTATGGAACCGTAGCACACAACAGTATTACGAACGCACTGAATAGAGTGCTACAAATTTAATTTGCTGTGGCGCCCCTCCAATTTAGCTCGTCGCCCTAAAAAGTACATGTTGTTCCCAATCGCGCGAATGAGTATAATAGAATGGTTGTAAACCTGTTAGGGCCTGGTATCTTGAAATAGGTTACCACCTGAACTGTTACACACTGGGCAATTGTACTGTAGAGTTAGTTAATACATTGTCCATAATGATTCTCATGAATTGATATCGCAGGCAACAAAATACGTGACATAGGTGTTAACTGGCTATTGAAAACGCCTATTCATGAATGCTCCAGTAGAGCTACAATGCCACATGCTATTATTGAGGTTATCTGGTGAAGTAGTTATTTTTTTTCTGGCTTACTGGTATTTTTGCGAAACGAAACGAAACGCCCATTGGATTACCAACAACGTTTATTTCCGTTAAGCAACGTTGTGTATGCATGACGTATAAACGTGTAAACCAATGGCGTTTCGTGGTGGGTTCGCAAATTAAAGTAAGTCCGTTATTGTTATTTATTGGAATATAATCACTCACTTGCAGGGGGTGTCGATTAAAAGCATACAAACCTATTAGACAAAATTACTTGTGTTTTGACAGCTATAGATCTGAGTAGCCAATGGCCGCAGATGGCCGAAACGTCACTATGAGGGTCGTCGAGTGCCAAATTGTGTGTAAACACATATTTCAATACGGAATAAATCGCAATCTCATCATAGTGCGCAGTTCCAACTCCAAGAAAAACGTTTTACACATTTTGGCACTCGCCCAGTGGTGCTATTGCCGTGAGATTATTGGTAACATTGATGTGCCCATCAGTTCCCGATTCATTTTTGTCTTCTAATATAGCTAATTAATTTATTGTAATATCATCAATGTTTAGAATCGTTCAACATAATAATTATATAGTACACATATTTAACTAAAATAGCTTGTTTATGTCCATTTAAGAGGGTCGTCGAGTGCAAATTGGTTTTAAAACACAGATTTCATACAGAATAATTTCGCAATCATCTCATAAGTGCGGCATGTTTTTTTTCACACTCCATAGAAAACGTTTTTACACATACAAACAATTTGGCAACTGCCAGTGGTGGAAGAATCGAATTTACTTCTGACCATTTGAGTTTTCACTCTCAGGCAAAATAAGCGCTGTTACATAACCAACGCCATCAGTTGAAGCGGTGCATAATCCTGGAGAAATGTATTGGATGCATGCACTTACGAATGGTGATGTCTTGTTCAACAAGGATTAATGGTCTTTCTACTATGTTTTATGACGAGCACTTAAAATTGAAGAAGGGGATAACTGAAATAGTAAAGGTAGCAGAGAGGTGCTCTCCACACGTTTAAAATGTGCAACTTAAGTGGAAATGGGGGTTTACCCCCCCCCCCATCCCCCATGGTTTCCGCCCATGCGATCTTGGACGATTTACATTTTATGGTAGCAAACGGGGGAATCAAATTTTTCTTAACTAATTTCCCCCAAAGGTCTATAATTATAAACTACGTTATCATAAGGCCATCAGATTAAAAGTTATGACACCTTCATTGAGTGTGGGAATGTATTTTTTTTTTTTTGCAGTGTTTATTAACATGCAGGTATGCCGGAAAAGGTTCAATGATAAAAAACAATGACATTAATATGATTTAAATACATGCAGATAATAATTAAATATTTGATGGGGTGGACCTACATGCACGATTCTGGTAGAATCTGTGACGAAGAGAAGTACAATGCACTAGACCACAGAGGACTGTGTTAACCGGGACACCAGTGAAACGAGTGTCAATGTATTTGTATTTCAGAATTTCAATCGGCCGTAATTATATATTTATAAGTAGTGACCCTATTAGACCTTCTCAGGGTCTGTGGTATAAACGACTGGTAATGAAGACTACAATCTCTCTGAGTCAACCGGGCGAGTGGTATTTTGAATTTTGTTAAATCAGTGGACAAGCTGGTTCGTATGAGGGTGTATGGGCTGCCATTGGGGTCAAAAATGTGGCAGCGCAGTATTAAAAGGACCGGTGCCCAAGGTTGCAGGGAGGGCCCAGCCTGATTTTTTTTAGGATTTTAGTTTTATTTGTTTTGTATATACATTGGATGCATCGTGTTGGTGAGTGCAATTCCAAAGAAGTAAATATATAAGTTTGATTTTATGTTAATTGAACCTACTGTGCCCTGAATCCGAGGACAGAGCCGAGACTGGGACAGTCTATGACCCTATATACATGATTCTGGCAGAATCTATGACGAAGCGAAACTCAATGTAATGTACGCGAGGTTCAAGTAAATTGTATTGATACAACCTGAGAAAGTGATTAGACAAATATTACATTTTATTACATTCTTCTTGATCCTTGCGTGAATTGCATTGAATTTCGCTTCGTTATAGTTTCGAGATCAAAGGTAGTTTAGTAGCCATTGCTCAAATTTTCAAAATGCTCTGATTGAGCTCAAATTTGACAGATATGATCCTTATGGCATTCTAAACATGTTTTATATAATTCTTTCGAGATCAAAGGTCATTAACACTTAAGTGGTTAAGGGGGTCCCTATGGACCATAAAATCAGTTTTCGCACGTTAATTGTCAAGCTTGTTATCCCGTATATAGATTTTGCACTTCTCAATCCTTTGTCTAGATAAAATAGATTTTGCACTTCTCAATCTTTTGTCTAGGATGTGATGCGTTTTCCCGGGGCCACTTGCATTCCAAGGTGGATATCATGCTCGTGTACAAAAACGCGTAATTAGGGTCGTTTTTTGAGACCAGGCGATGTACTCGCGTACATTGTTTAGGGTATCAAAATCATCAAAAATTCAAAATTAAGGTATGCTTTTTACAAAAAATACGTGTTTAGGGTGTGATATTTTGAATATTTGTAAAAAAATCACATTAAAAATGCTGGAAAATAGTGTGTTTTGTTCCCGATTTTCTCCTGATTTCACATGGTAGATTCCCCGAGTGATTTTTTCCATTTTCAGCCTGATTTTAGCTTATGTTCTCTATGTCGTCGTCGTCTCCTCCAACACAGCCTTTATAATAAGGAGTTTCATTTCTTTTTGTGACTGATCGTTACAAGTAACAGCAGCTCGGAAGCTAGCCCCCATAATCCTTTGCGCGCGAACCATATTATCGACGGGTAATGGCGAGTTGACTCCATTTCTTTCTTTGTCGCCGGGATGGTAACATCGGTCAAGTGTATCAACACAGCCATGACAGCTATACGCTAGAGTACACGGTCACGAACGGTACACAAACTCAGTGTTAAGCACTGCACATGAATTTGAAATTGCCAAGTTTTTTTTTTTTTTTTTTTTTTTGTCTAGATAAAATAGATTTTGCACTTCTCAATCTTTTGTCTAGGATGTGATGCGTTTTCCCGGGGCCACTTGCATTCCAAGGTGGATATCATGCTCGTGTACAAAAACGCGTAATTAGGGTCGTTTTTTGAGACCAGGCGATGTACTCGCGTACATTGTTTAGGGTATCAAAATCATCAAAAATTCAAAATTAAGGTATGCTTTTTACGAAAAATACGTGTTTAGGGTGTGATATTTTGAATATTTGTAAAAAAATCACATTAAAAATGCTGGAAAATAGTGTGTTTTGTTCCCGATTTTCTCCTGATTTCACATGGTAGATTCCCCGAGTGATTTTTTCCATTTTCAGCCTGATTTTAGCTTATGTTCTCTATGTCGTCGTCGTCTCCTCCAACACAGCCTTTATAATAAGGAGTTTCATTTCTTTTTGTGACTGATCGCTACAAGTATAATGTGCGCAGAAATGGAATTAGGGTCTGTCTCTAATTTATGTCAATCAAAACAAGTTCATGAAATTCAGTGCGGGTTTTAGTTCAATGAAACAAGGACAACTTTAAAAAGACTTGAAATTTAAATGTATTGGATTTAAATTGTAAACTTATTAGGACCAAGATAATGCACAAATTGATATAAAATACGAAAACTTCAATGATGATGTGATAAATATTTCCTTTATCAGGGCCAGTGTTTAGTGTATGGCCAGTGTTTAGTGTATGGTTAAAGGCACATTTTTATGAATGTGCGTGTTTAGGGTAGCAAACTTATGTCAAAATACTTGTTTAGGGTGTATTTTTAAACTGTCATGCAAATTACTTGTTTAGGATAGTAAAATTAAACCAAAACACTTGTTAAGGTTAGCAAAATCAAACCCAAAGTACTTGTTTAGGGTAGCAAAATCAACCAAACTACGTGCTTAAGGTGCGTTTCTTGCCAAGTGGAATACGCGCTTAGGGTACGTTTTGGGAGGCCATACACGAGCATGATATCCACCTTGAAATACAAGTGGCCCCCCGGGTGCGTTTTTCACATATCAATGTCAACCTGACCCTTCTGCAGTGTGAAATCAAATTCTATTAGCATGCATGTACACACTAGTGCTTTTGTCTATGAATTATACATTCTCACAGTGCATCCAATAAAAGGTTCAATAAATAAGATTCCAACCGCAAATTGCTCTGTGGTCTGTGTCATTCACGTGGTACATTGCATTTTATTTCAACAGGAACTGCCTGCGGTTGAGTAAAAAAATGCCCCATGCGGAGTAAACTTTACTCAACACTGGTTGAGTAATAGTATTACTCAATAGATGAGTAAAATCTTACTCAAAAGTAAATGTTAAAAGTTTACCCGGCTGTGGAGTAAAAAGGGAACAACCCTTCCTGGTTGATTAAACTTTTAATCAGCAGGGTTGAGTAAAATTTTGCTCCGCTGTTGAGTAAAAGTTTGCTGTTCAGAGGAGTAAAAGCTTTAGTCTATCAAGTTGAGTAAAGTTTACTCAGCTGGAAGGGTTGCTCCCTTTTTAACATCCAAGCGATTAAAATTTTACCACTAGAAGAGTAAAAATATTTAACCCTCGTCTACCGAAGGGGGGGGGGTGGTTACCACCCCCCTTCAGGTTTTTTCCCCGGCTTGCTAAAACCCCCCTTTTTGGTGCCAAATTATTTAATGTAATTGTCAATTGACATGTTCCGCTCCTTTTAATCCAAAAACAAACATCCACCGGGGTATA
>JAMKCH010007121.1:0-55387 GCA_023653785.1 Ophioderma brevispina
TGAGTAACAGTTGTCTAGGAAAGGCCACGTTTCACCCGTCAGGGCGAAAGCCATCGGCCACCCCTTTGCCCCCCCCCCACATTTAAAAAGGTCTAAACAGGACTATAATATTGTAAGTATCCTTTGCGGTAATTTAGCGAAAAAAATGGATTGGTACCACAGGTGGTTCCGTCCAAGTAGGAAAAGGTGTGGTGTGTTGTGGGGGGGGGGGGTTGTGGTTGCCACCTGCTGATACTGATGTGTAAAATGGCCAAATATTTATGTTATTATAAGCAAAGATGTTAACTATAAACAAATACTGACAAGATTGGTATACCATCTTATTTTAGAGTATGTGATTATTTCTATTATATAAAATCAGTTATTGACGTCATATGGACGTCATATCAAAAACGTATATGTTTGGACTTTATTTGAAGAAAGATATGTGTAGCTACACACTGAATACCAAACAAGATGATGTTGTCATTACTATAAAATCGGGGTGGGTTGGGTAACCCCCCCCCCCCCACGGACGGTCGAATTGTAGTAGAAAAACCGTGGGGGACGAAGTAGTAACTACACAAGAGAGTTTCTTTATAAAGATTATTCCCAGTAGAGGGCCTTGAAAGTTAGTTTAAACTACCCAGGGAGGGCGGCCAAGAATTCCAATCAGGACGTCGCCATTGGTTTAGCACGTAAAAGCGAAATCTTGACGAAAAATTATGATTTTTGTAGAGGTGTCAAGGCATATATTTTATTCCAACCGTTGGAGTGGAAGAATCAACGCCCGGAAGGGTTATTTGAGTTTTGTTATGAATAACGAAAACGAGGACGAGGTCGTATTGGGTCATAGGAAAACACCCATGGGAACGACCCACATCAAAGACCAAATTGGTTTGTGGTCTTGCACTCAGTATTGCTGTAATTTTTTTTGAACATTTTTGTGGTTGTTGGTTGCTATAATGAATGGGCTGGACGCCACCGCCTGAAACTCCGGGATACCTACCTCTTCAATATCGCCGGTTTTGTGGAAAATATCTATTTGCTGCATGATGCAACCATCTTCCTAGATCCTGCGGTTGATTACAAACTGGGGCCATTAACCCCCATATAACATTTACCTTATGACACTAGGATTGTTTACTATGAGAATGTTTGGTCTATATATTGTCAGATATAATATCTGGGGCTCACTTATTTAAAGAGCTTTAGGAGTTACATTGACAAAAGGATGTTAATAATAGTAATTAGACGTCCAAATTATTCAAATTTTTGAAATGTCCAGTGGTGAATGAATAAAGGGTTTGTCTGGGAAAATAAAGGAATTTGGCAGCCTTGAATTATGCTGTTCTATAAAATACTAATCTATATATATATATATAGATTATATATGATATATATCGATATAGGTCTCAAAATTTCGATATATATATAATATATATATAATATATATATATATATAGATATATAATATATATAATATAAAAGGGGGACGTATGGTAAACAATGTTCGGCATTAGCCTGAGGCATGGGCCCGGAAAATTGGCTTCTTGACACCACCTGGTTATGATCCAGTAGTTATTGTAATGATATTGGCGTGCGGGTGCAGTGCGCCATCAGAGCACGCCACCTCTGACCGACACTACCTGGCCACATTATAAATCGTTCTTTTCAGTGAGTTAGGGGGACAATGAGCGTCACGGGTGGCCAAACAAGAATTTCACAAAAAAGCTTTACTTGTTCTGTGATGACACATGGCTTAGAAACTTTCAGGATTGGGGCCTCCGCTGGCCTTCGCGAAGGGCGGAGCGCTGAACAAGAGGTTGCTGGAGGGGAAAGCTTGCGCATTTTGACTTGTGTTGGTTAAAAGTGTTAGAAATTGGATATTCGAGGCCCCCCCCCCGCATTAAAGACACTATCAGTGTGATGGGCTACATCGGTAAATCGAAAAAATAATTCAAAAATAAGATTTGTACATGTATAAATAAGAAGTATCTAACATACCCTGCAAATGATCAGACCAGAAGCAACCTACGAAGGACGAATCGGAGATTTTTTCATTAGTGTCGTTCGGACACTTACTACACCGTCATTGAATGGAGAATCGTTACTTGGAACACTGCCGTTTTCTTACTTTTCTGTCAATTACAGCTGGAAAAGGTAATTATGAGAATTCTACAGACTTATCCTTCCACTTTGCGCTATTCTGCAATTTCAAATCTTTTTCAAAATCACTGAAGTGTCTTTAAATATTGGGTGCCAAGCCCCCCCCACGTTCCTAAGCCCAACCACATACAAAGAGCACAAAAATGATCCAATTTAGTCTAAAAAAAAAAAATTTAGGGAGTTCGTCTTATCGTGTCCAAACACAGTGCATATGATCAGCCAGAGAAGAGGCTACAAGCATGGGATTCAATTTCCGAGGTTCTGTCTTGCAGTGTTGCCTCAGGGCAGAAAGGACATGTATAGCCGTGGTAGTCCGGATCTTCTTCCAGCTAGCCCCACTTCTGCAAGGAAAATTGATCGGCCAATTTGTGTAGGTAGTCTAATGCGACAGTAGGATGCATGCAACACGGGCAAATCTAAAAAGCAGACCAAAACAGACGGACGCGTCTCCGGACAGTAACTCTCCTCCCGTCGGCTGGTTCCCGGCATTTGTATCCCCAGCCATTTATATTGCGAAAATTTATTTTTCCACTTCCAATTTTTTTATCGTCCAGCGAGCCAAAAAAAAAAAAATCCACGTAACAAAAAAAAAAACCAACGAAGAAAAAAAAAAAAATTGAGGAGAAAACAATTCTAAAAAAAAAAATCTAAAAAAAAAATATTAAAACAAAAAATTCTTTAAAAAAATTAAAGAAAAAAATCGAAACCAAAAAATTTAAAAAAAAAAGACAAAGTGGAAAAAAAATCAAATTAAAAAAAAAAAAAAATTTTTTTTAATTTTTTTTTAATTTTTATTTTTATTTGTTTTGGCGTCGATGGTACACCGTACTTTCATTCCCAAGATATAAACAAAAACAAACCCGCCGGTTTAGTGGCTTAACCACTTGATTAGCACAGTCTTGAATAGGGATTTGCAAAATTGATGATTGCGTCCACCATCAAAATCGCAAGTTGTTTCCCACGGGAATTGATGGGGTGTCGGCAAGTGACCGGACTCCTCATATCAAGTAGAGAACACAATAACATAAATCTAAGCAACCCACCTTTAAAGGGTGCTATCAGAAACATTGGGCAAAAATTGAATCACACCACATGTATCGCAACTATTCACCAAACCTCCATTACTTGCTTTACACGGGCAGAAAACATGGCTGACATATGGTCACATCTAAGCTACCACAACTAACGACCAAACCAGACATCAAGGGTTAAGCGCTATTGAATCGCTAGTCCTATAATCAAGGACCGCTCATTGTGCGTATGACTCACACGACCACGTGACAACCACTCAGCCATACATACCCCGCCAAGAATGGCACATCGATAAAACCCAATTTGGATGAAAGGGAAACGAACTGGATTCAATGCCTAATCGATCTATGAATGAAGAATGGCGGTCTTTTGGTTTTTGATACCCTATGGAATTCTATGAGCTTCTATGATGCTACAACTTCGCTGTTTAACTCAACTAAATACTGAAATTGTTTTAAGTTCAAACTCATGACACAATGATATCAAGATCTACCAACATGAAGTTGTTCAAAAAAACACAAATATATTTTCACGCGAAACCACGCAGAATTAACATGCTATCAAAGGAGACTCGCCCACTAAAAGCCAACACACCGGCACAATGATGAGTCTCACAATACCTGATGAGACGAAACCGGTCTTGTTCCCACCCAGCCTGGGAATAATCAATTTCCTATCATGAAATTGTTCACTATATCTAACCAAGTTAATACCTACACCATCCTCTCACTAACGAGCTCGCCAAGTAAGATCACCCGTGTTGGAGTGCATTTGTCATTAAGACTAGTGCCTGGCGGTCCTTGATTATTAAAGAAAAGAGGAGGGGAAGGATAGAAAGCCCCACCCCCATCCCCCCTCCCTCTCCTCTCCTCGCTCCGTCCCCCCTCTCTCCTCCCCCGCCGCCTCCCCCCACCATTAACCACTCCTCCCCCCCCACCATCGTCCTCTTTTTACCCTTCTATATTGTTATTTACACGTTGAAAGTGCCTATTTTGAGTTTTTACATTGTGACGTATTTTATTTAACATAATTTTTTCACTATTCACAATATTAGACGTTGCAAAGTTAAATATATTCGTCGGGTGTATTACCTAGTGATGGATGTTGATATTTTGCATTTTTCGAAATTAAGGAAATGGTTCCAAATACCAAAATCTTCAAACTGCCAGTGCCGAAAATTGGAAGGACTTCCTTACGTAATAATTTAAATCGAAATTTTGCAATTTTGCGACGTATGTTGCATAATAGAGACTTTGGTGTATAACCTAGTGACGGATGTTGAACCCTGTCAAAAGAAGTGTGTACTTGATTTCCCACAAAGGCTTGTTAAATACTTTGAGTTAGTAAATATCTCATCTTAATGTGATAAATGACACAAGCAAAATATTAATTAATTATAAATATCGATATTAGTAGAAATTTACATTATATTTACCGTTCAAAGCGGTGAATCCGCGGCAATCCACTCAACATCCGTCATTATGTATAAACCAAATTACCAAATTGAAGCAGATTCGCGATGACGACTTGGTTTGAACGGATTTCAGAACGCGATTGTTTTCCTTAATGACGGATGCTGAATAGCGCTTTAGTATAGGGAAAATGCACATCCGTCACTATGTGATGAACATAATCGCCGATTTGCGTTTTTTTGGTATGACGGATGTGATGTTAAACTTGGGTCCTTGTATTACATGCATTTTATCAAGTAAGATTCATGAATACTAGCTAAAATAAATTTTCAGTTGTTAATTTCGTATCTACTCGGATTGGAATTGTTTGAATCGTATTGGTGGATGTGTACGGACACTCTAGAGTGCGCGATTTTTTAAATGCGATTTTCTCAAACAAAAATTTCGTTTTTGTTTAACATTCCGTCACTATGTAATACCCCCGACAATATTTGAATTAACGTGATTTTGACTATTTTCTTACTAGAAATAAATAGAATATATATTTTAATTAACAATTTGGAGCAAATTAAAATCGCTTAACTCCCTTCAATCAAAGCCGTTTTTCTTTCTCGAAATGCGAAGTTGCAATACTCAGTATGTGACGCAAATACGGCAGTATGGTAAACTTTGTTTAAACCTACCGTTTCTTTTTATGATCAAAAGGGTCGAAGCTTCGCCAGTACGCATCCAAATACGGGCCATCCCATGTCCTCTGAAGGGATTTACACACTAAACAAGGAATTTTGTATATGATACGTTCCTTAAAAGGCAACCAGTGGAGGGTGATCCATCAAAAGTTGTGAAATAATTCTGGTCACGAGCGCATGCTAACCAGAAAGTTTTCGCAGCTTTATATTTATTAAACCGCTGTAGTCTTTTGAAGTCTTTTCATTGGCGCCATATACATGTATATAGTAGTGAGTTGGCGTATTTCATCTAGTGGGTCAAGATCAAAACATCAAAAGTAATAAACCTACGAATACGCGATAAGTTACTAATATGGTAATATACACTCTTACAGTTACTCTTATTTGATTAGATTACTCAATATGGAATCAAACATAACCCAAGGTTCTTTACACAAACGCAAGAACAGAGGTGTCACCATATCTAACTGTATTGAAGATTTTCGACCCAAGGCTAAAAAATTCAGAGTCTTTTCTTTAATCATCTAAAGCATGTTTATGAGACCCCAAAAATCCTGTGTTTATGGCAGATACACGCTTGAAAGTTTCGAAGAGCACGCCTCACACTCGTCCTGGAATCTTTGGCTCAAACCACCAGAAAAGCTAGTAGCATCAGCATAACAGTGAAAAAACATGAGTGACAGAGTAGTTGAAAATATATATATGCTGTTTGGCTTATTTCATTGTGACCATCACTCGGGTACCAAGATCAGTGAGATAATAGATAATAGGTCAATAGTTAGTGCCCCCCGTGATACAAAACGGGTTTCAAGGCAAATCAAAGTGCCATGATCAAAGGCAGCCCTCACGGAAAGTAATACATCAAGATAGTGCCTTTGCATCCCAGGCTGGAAGGATAAATGTTTTCTAACCTGGAAAAGCAGTCGCAGTGAATGCGAGCTTGTAATGCAAAACATAAAAAGCACGTCAATACATGTCACAAACTTGTCTGTATTTGTCGTGGACGCAATGCCGACTTCTTCAAACATTAGGCAATTTGATATAGCATTGGCATATAGCTCTAATTGCATCATGCTCCAAAATATCATTAAGTGCGGGGATAGATGGATTAATGATTCAACGTGTGAAGAAAATAGCCTGGCAACTTTTTACGATCCTGGTGATGAAAGTAATAAACATTGCAAGTTCTTTAAATGATTCCAGGAAGAACGAGTGCCAATTGCATGCCTTGTTGGACATTTAAGCTAATTATATATTATTTCAGCACCTCAGTCATGATGAGAGTGCTTTAATATCTGCCTGGAGAGATTCATCAGCACTGACGGTCATCGCACGTAACCTTTTCAACCTTATCACACAGAGAAAGTCAGTAAATTCATTGGGCAAAGCGGCGTCAGAGTTAGCGCAAGGGTGACGATGGAAGATGAATTCAAAAGACCTTTTCGTGTTATGACGTGTCTCCAGTTCTACAACAAGTCGCCAACAAACTAAACCAGCAAAAACAAATAAACCATTTAAAAATGTGTTCGTCTGCCCATCGCAGTTTTGTGAGGGGACAAAGGTCCATTGTTCCAAGTGTGATGGGAATTTGCGCACATAAGATGTGGAAACAACGGACAATTATGTTTAAGGGTTACCATTTGGTTACCATTTGTTCAAAACATTTGTACTGCACAATCCCTATGTGCCGCTATGCTTTCGCAGATGACGACAAAAACCCACACAAACAACACCCAGACTAAACAGCAAATCATAAATTAGACATTAACAAATAAATGAGTTTAGATATATAGGAAAGTGAGGAAAGCATGCATTTTCTACCTCTTTCAAAAGATTAAATACAAAGATATCGAATATGACGTGTTCTCAAAAACACGATTTGCTATTTTGTAGTTGATTAAAATGACGGATCACCGATAAACTAAAAAACAACTCATCAGCCCCTTTGTTCTGCCGATTACATCTCATTTCTTCAGTTTAGCGACCGATCAATACTGAATTAGTGTTCCTGGGAAACGTTGATCGGCAGGGGATTTACTTGGATGTTTTGACGGACAAACTTGTTACTTGACACAGTATTTGCAGCGGTGGTGGGCGCCTAGGTAACGCTTCACGTTCACGGAAGTAACAGACATCTACCTAATAACACGATAAACTTGTATTTTAAATGTTAAATTAAAGAATATCAACAACTATATTTTGTTATTTTGAAGGAAATAAAACTTGGCCAATTAATTTGGCTTAACAACAGAAATGGTTAACGAATGATATTGTGAATGTTACCACAACAACTGCTCAATAATGAATTTGAGTGGCAAGATATTGATATTTTGGAAGGTAATGCTTCAATCAGCTAATGAGTTAAGATAGAAGGCTGTAGTTTTCAACCGGTTTTTAGGTGTAAATATTCTGTTGTTGAAGCGGACGTGAAGCAAATCCTAAAATAACCTCTCTGGCGGAGCATCTTACTGTTGATCGTCAGAAATTGCCGTAGCTCTGTTGGTCACCAACGACAAACTGGGGTGGTTTCCATACATAGCGCACTTTGGCGGATGGGGTCATTTCTGGCATAATTTGATTAAAAAAACAGAACAAAACAAACATTACAAAACATTATCATTACCCTTGAAGCTGACCCTGTTTATTATCTCACATACATCGTTATTGTTAATGTAAATATCCACAGTACTATTCACCTCAATATTAATTTTTCGTATGTTTTAGGTTAAGCCTTACCCTCGTCTTCGTCTTACCAATGGGGGGGGTGGGGGTACTCACTTTCCCCCCTTACCTTTGACTTTAAACCCCAATGAAGGTCTACTTTCAACATTTTTTTTTTTTTTTCGCTAAAAATGCCGGAAAAGGAGATGCAGAACGATTACCTAAACCTTTTTAACAGTTTTTGCATTTTTTGCCTTAAGGAATTTTTAAAAATGGTGCATTTTGAAAATATTATGCACAGTGTGGCTCTAAACTATATGTTTATGTAAACTAGCCACTCTGCCATCTTTATAGCTGAAAACAACCGTCATGAAAATCCGTATTCCTACGTTTTTAGCGGCAAAAATGGATTTTCGGCCTATTTTTTTTTTGGAAAATGCCAATTTTGCCGACTTCTCCCGACTGATGACGTCATGTTGGTATTGTTTGGTACTTTTTGGTATCAATGGAAAGAAGATGACCATAGCTATCTCACTGGTATCAAAACATAAGCATTGGGTGCTTAATAAAAATTCTCGAGGGGGCACCCCCCTTGGTAACCGTGTTACAAAAAAAAAAAGGCTTGGTAAGACGAGGGTAAAAGGCGATATTTAAACCTTGTCGATAACGTATTAATAATGCAATCATCTCAGATGCAAATAGGTACCTCATGGATACATCCTAGGTCCACTATTGTTCCCTTAACCATTTGTTTATCCCCTCTCGTCCGGTTGAACCACATCGCTAACATTGATTGTTCTTGTGTACTCAACAATCCTACTTAGAGGAGTTTGAAATTGGTACATTTAGTTATACTTACAATCTGATATCTAACACAGATAGTGATTGGGTTGTTGGAAATCTTCCCCTGATGGTATGGTGGTATTACACCGGAATACTATTGTCCTTTCTTTCTCAGCAGAATTCAAATAGAAAATAAAAATCGTAGGACAATCTCATATCCAGCTCCTCGCATCTGGAATGGCCTACAACATTAAATCATTTAAAAAATAATCATCCATTACATCAATTTGTCCCCTGCTTAATTGATTACTTTTTGCTTTGTTTATTGAGTCTTGTTTTTTTGTTCGAAGCGCCCTGCTGTAGTAAGCATGTCTGTATGTATAATGTGTGTCCGTATGTGTAAATTAATGAATAATTATACACCCTGTGATTCTGGCCACGTATTGATCTTTTTTTGACCTTTAAAACGATTGTCACACTGGCCATCGTCCTCCTGCTTCTACTAGACTATAGACCATTACGTCTCAAATGATCACATTCAACTAGCGATAAATAATTGTTTAATTATTCATACACGAATGTTTGAGGCCCTTCACTCAAGCCGTCCATACACATTTTGCATGCAGATGCACTTTCTAACCTTTTCATATTGACGCTTTATTTTAGAAGCACAAAGTAACGCTAATAAAAAACAATTTAAAATTGGAAATTTGAAGGGGGCACACACGTGTTTAAGTAGAATTTAGTAAGCAATGAAAGGAAAACTATCGTATTGTTTAGCTAGCCTTACCGAAGCATACACTTTGACCCACTAGTCTTGGATTCGATGTGAAACAATAACATATCGTCGCTGGGCAGAAATCCTCTATATCTGCATTTGACATCGAAATCAAGCCCATTATGCAGCAAAAAGCAATGACAAAACCTTTATTCAATGAAATACGACTGTCTTCAATTTTACTATCAAAATGATATTCTAGGACCTGTAAAGAATACAGTATCTTTCGTCGGCTTAAAATGCAAGACCAACGTAACTGACATTTTTGGTGAAAATTGCGTTTTCTTGAATTGTGAAAGAGGAGCTTCGCGCATATTGTAACTATGTGGACGATCTGAAGTGCTTAAAAAGTTTTAATTAGAACAGAAGATAACGTATGTGCAATGCGCTTTTTCCACTTCATGCAAGACAAACATAAAAGTGCACTTACGTTTGTTGTTGCGTCATTGTTTTAACCCGGGATCTAGCAGACATTTGTAACACATCTCAAGTACAAAAGGTTGAGTGACTATTTGACAGACTGACAGGCACCCCTTCAACGTGATTTCTTAAGTGCAGCAAATGGTGCTTAAGGAGAGGGGCCCCCCAAAAAAAAAGGACAAGAAAAGTTTGTACAGGGTCCAAATTTTAAATTGTTCCAATCATTTGAAAAGTACCAACCATGTTATTGTCTAACCTCAAAGATTCAGGAAAGGTATAGTGTGTACTATCTACAAACGAAGTTGAAAGTATAGCAAAAACAGCAAAATCAAAAAAGGGTCAATTTCAGTTCAGTTGTACAGAGGTCAATTTTTAAAGTTGCCTTGCTCCTATTTTAATAAAACTGGTGCAAATTATTGATGAGTTCATAGGATTAACATAAGGAATAGTTTTTACTGTCTAAAAATTTATTTCCCAATGTGGGGGAACCAAAGGTCAACGTCCATTGCTTCGATGGGGCTTGGACCTTGTTTCCTTCCCCCTTTCTTAAGCACGCAATTTGAGACACTCCAACTATTTCTTATTTTGATTCTATAGCTCCAACCCCTGTATCACTGAAATGACCCATTTTATTGATTGTTGCTGTTTTTAGTGTTAAGTCTTAAACTTTACGTTTTGATAGTACAAACTATACCTTTCCTAATCCTTGTGGTTAGACAAATAACATGGGTTACTTTTCAGCACGATTGGGTCCATTTAAAAACTGACCCCTTTACAACTTTTTTTGGCCCCTCTCCTTAGTCCCATTTTTGACACTTAAGAATGTGTTTTACAGGGGTCCTGTCGTCTGTCTAATCTTTAATCACTCCAACCGTTTGTACTTGAGATGTGTTATAAAAAAACAAATGTCTGCTAGCTCCGGGCTAACATCTATAGGCCATTGTAAGAATAGGGAATAGGTTTTACCAAATATAATACATACACCAAATCATATTCTTAATAAAGGCTAAAGACATCCAGGTAATTTTAGGCTAACTTTTAGTTTGCTGTAATTTTTAATCACAATGCCTATTACATGAATCATAGACTCGTACTTCATTGGATCTTAAAACCACAAAGGTCATCAGACTGACGCGGTCCAACAAGGTACAAGGTCGTGAGAATCGACTATGGCGTGTGTGTGTTCTTGTGTTACACGTCAATTCCGCGTCGTCTGCTGAACATTAATGTCGGCTACATTAAGTATCAAAAAAATCGTTCCTGTTTCCCATAAGCGCGCGCCGAAGAATGTATATAAAAAAAAAGCTTTATATAAACCATGCAACATAAATCAATTTGACAAATCTAGGGGCGCACTATTTTTCAAATTTCATGTCTCTTTAACAATCTGGAAATTAAAATGTAAAATTATTGATTTTTGGATAAAGGAAAGAAAAGACAAATGACAACACAGAGAAGAGAGAGAGAGAGAGGAGGAGAAACACCCTAATATATATACATACCTACCAACGCGACCCGCCCGACCATCCAGCAGACGTCCGTCGCGCTTAGCAGGTTTTTTTTCGACGCCATATTTTGTACTCTACATACAACTTTTTGGTTGGTGCAACATATTCAATATCATTATAATTGACCACATATATGATATTATTTATTTTCAATCTTTTTCTTATACCTCTTTCAATTCCCCTCTTACTTTATCAACAGTTTGTGTTGTTTCTTTTTCTCCTGTACTTTCCAGTTCCATGCGTTTATGCGTCCACATGTTCATTATACGCGGAGCCTCTCGGATAAAAGTAGGAAAAAGGAAAATTTTTTTTAATTTAAAAACAACAAATCCTTCGGAAGTAATACCTAATCATAAGAGCTCAACTAACAGATATAATTGAAAGTGCTTTTGACATTTCTCTAAATAACTGTAATCATTTCTGTAAACCATCTCGACATATCTCTTGAATACACTTCAATTCCTTTCTTGCATCAATTGGATGTTTACATCCCCTTGTAAAATATCAGTTGAATACTTGACTTCAAAAAATCTCCATCCGTTATACTCGAACATTACAAGCTTCTGGATTTGAATTAAATATATACATATTTTTATGAACAATTGTATTTTTACGGTGCCTGCCTCCTCTCCACACCTCACCCTGTCCCCTCCCCAAACAATTGTATTTTAGGTCAGTGAATGCACTGATATCAACATTTAAATTACTATTCACTATCTTTCTTACAAGCATGGCGTTCTATTTTAGTATTATTTATCACCTATTATTGCTTTAAAATTCTTATTATTTCAACCTATATTATCTTAAAGGCCCTCCAAGAATATAACGGCGCAATTCCCCCCACAAAGACACATACAAACAAATGCTCATTAATCCACTGTTCCCTTACAGTTATTATGTACCCAAATCTCAAATCAAAGCGCCACCTCACCGCAATAATCATATTATTTGGTCCAATCTGTATCTCGCGAAATTTACCGTGGGTGGATATCGTAGCCCTAATTTGTCGGCTAAACTTTGTACAAAGATGACATAGTTTAAAATGTTATTTACGAAGTTCTTTGTCTAGCTGCTCTGCTCAATATGTAACCCGTAGTTAGCATTTCGCCTATATGAAAAATCATTTGTAGTATTTAAATAGGACAGACAAGCTCTTTTTTTGAATAATATTTTGTAGAAGAAATAAGTGTGATAGGCAACTGTGGTGTAGCGCTAATATCCACGATAGAACTATAGACCGCTTGCATATGACATTGCAAGGAGTCTGCACGAAATGTTTTGATAGTTTCTAGACACATTGACCTTCCAAATCTGATGATGCAACATTAAGTTTTGCACAAAGTCACAACAAAAGATAATGAAAAAAAAAAGACTCAACATTTTCACGCAAATCTAGTTTTCCATTATACCTTTACCGACACGTTGTCCAGTTTCAGACAAACCGTTCGTGTGCCGACTTTAATTTGAAGCAAAACACAAGCATGCTCAAGGATTGGGTGTCTGGTGCTGGTTATTAATTTGTTTGCCCGTATCAAGGGCGTATCAAGGACGGAACCCTTGTACTTTCCAATCCACATTGTTCTCAAGCAAAGGTGATGTAAACATTAAATTTCTAAAATGGTCATCAGTCTTGAATAGTAAAATCTCTAAATTGATGGGTACGAAAGAGCATATCGTCTTCGGAAATTTGTTTATAGTTTCTTTGCTTATTTTTGATTGATATTAGGGGTATCAATCACCAATAAAGATTACTAAAATGCGCAATAAATGCATAACATGGATTCCCTCATCCCATCACGAAATATACATTGAGTTGAAAATCTGCAAAAAAAAAAAAATGATTAACAGAAAATGCGTACAATGCCCCTTTCTCTCCCTCCCCACCATCACTTCTTCCTTTTCTTCACTTGGTCCTCTTCTCCTCTCCTTCCCTTTTCTTGTTCTTCCTCACCTACTATTTTTTTCTCATTGCCTCGTCCTTTTCTATTTTCCACTTCCATGATTTGCCGACGATTGCACAATTTTGATGAGGTATTACGAAATTGTGTTTCTCACCCCTCCACGTTTTACCCTGGTTTAACCCGATATTAAGCAAATCAGAAGTCGATATCAAAACTATTCACTAGCAGAACTAAATTAGATTAAAATCTGAAATTCTATAAAGTCCAAGTAATCATCTCTGGCGTCCGGTCTACTTCCCGCCCACAGTCTACCGATACTCAGTACTCTTTGTCTAAACTTATACTCTAAACGATTACGGTTGTAATTCTTACCCGCACTTAGCGCTGTGAGTGTAAGTGCTTGACTTTTCATTCTCAAATCGCTGTTTTCAAAGTGAAGCTAAGTATTGCAAAGATAACACGAATCTTTGAAACAATTCTTACATCACTGTACTGAAGTCATTGTAATGTTAGATTTTCAAAACTAGTGCATTGTATCAGAAAAAGTACACTGATTGACGTCACAGCTTTGTGATTTTGATTTTATTTTGGCTGTTAGTTTTTGTAGTTCTTTCTCTATTACGAGAGTTACACATACAACGAGATACATATATGCACTCAAATTAAACATACCTGCATGCGTACATACATGCATCATACAAATATACATACAGCCACACATACATACGTACGCACTACGGTATAATCCGCTCGATGTTTGTGTGTGCATACGTGCGTCCATACATACATACATACCTACATTTAACGCTCTCTGATATATACATGTCAAGTCATAGGTCAAATAGTAAAATAGCAGAAGTATTTTTGGTCATTTGAAGGAAAGGAGCAACAAATGCATATTTATGACGGAAACCAATTTTCACTTTAAAGTTAGCCTTTCACCAAGGGGTTGCGCTTTATTATTTTATCTCTTCTAGGGGAGACCCTAAATATGTGATGCGTTTGTAACGACTCATAACTTACAGCACTAATAATTTTATTTTTCTTTGACTTGTGACCATTTCGTTTTCTTCTTCCTAGACAGAAAATGTAATCATTGTCTCAAATGCTACTCTCCAAATTATGGCGTCATGGGTTTGTTATGTGTCTTGCGAATCACACGTAGTATATAGTGTTTACTTTTGTAAAAAACGTAATGGGCAGTCCACCTATTTTAGTGTTTGTATGACATGGCGCGAACGGACTTATTGACCACACCCAATGCAAGCACATGTCACCAATCTTGTCTTTCGACTCTAGATATGCCATGTCCCGCCCGGCTGATCATTTACATTCTCCATGGGGCATTTGAAATTTTAATATAATAAAGCGTCATCTACGAAAATGCAAGGAGCGGCCATGGTGTCCCTTTGCTCTCTCACCATTTACTGGGTTTCTTTCAAAAAACTAGACCACATAAAGTAACCACCGGCAATCATCAGACGGCGACATCTCCAAGAAGGTAATTGTCTTGCCCGACATTCGGGTGAATAATTTGATTAATGCGGTAACGTTCTATTATATTATAGTTACACTGCATCGACTTCGAATAACAGCGCATGAACTATAGGAGCATTCTTTCAATCTAGTTCAATTCATATTATATACTTTGCGTACAACAAACGGGTTGTTCTTTACCGCATTTCAGGCAACGCAAAGGGATTGCCCTGGTCAAAGTCCCAATTCCGTACAGTAATGGATTTCCAATTCCAATGAAAAAAAAAAAAGAATTCATCATGTAAGGCTTTCTCTTGGGCTGTCCAGGACATTGTCAGAATAACTTAAAAATGCCTAAATTTTTAACTCCACTGTAACTGAAGTTTAACTCTATTTACTCAACATATGACGGTACAAGATAAATATCTCACCATACTCTCACATATTTTCAAATGCTGATGTAGTTCGCAGTCCAAAATAGAGCAAGACGATACTAAAGATACAGTATATAAAAATTAACTAAAAATAAAATGCCAAGATATTTTTATTTCATGACGAGGGGATTATAAGATTATAACAAGAAACGTGTTGCATACATATTTCATGCCGCGAGGATTATAAGATTATAACAAGGACTTTTTAAAAAAAAATGTATGGTCGGTTTTATAGTTGACCTATATTTATCTACCGGTATTTTATGAAAGAAAGAAAGAAAGGATGGAAGGAAGGAAGGAAAGAAATGAAGAAAGAAAGAAAGAAAGAAGAAAGAAGGAAAGAAAGGAAGGAAGGAAGGAAAGAAATAAAGAAAGATAAGAAGGAAAGAAAACAAGCTTAAAAATGTGATTATTATATCATTCTCAGTACCACAGGATTATTAGTAAAAGATAAAGAACAAACACACTGTATTTCACACAAACGTACGACCTAGCTTTTATTCTGAGTGAGGATTAGTCCAGCAGATTACGTGGGTTCCCATGTACCTCCCTGAAACTAACACTATGAGCTAGTAGAATCTCAATTCCCTTGGCATAGTTAAGTAGTTTCATTCACCAATGAAAATACACTCCTTAGTTTTTGGGTATGATACATGATACCCAGATCACACAAGGTCAGTTCATGTCAATAAATGTATAAGTAAAACCCACTGAACTGTGTCCTTGGTGGATGAGCATATTGTAACTCATAGTGTAAATTCTAACAGGATATTTATATCTACGACATCTCTTTAAAGAATTTTGATGTTACCAAAAAAATCGAATATTGTCCCAAAGGACCATCTTGGATCTAAAGAAATCAGTCATAAAGTGATTCGATTTAGTTGAAAAGCATCTCAAAAAATTGTCTCTTCATAAGCAATACAGTTTGGCTGTGAGAATGAGCAATCCAGAAAAGTGTAAGTTGCACAATCTAGGATGTTTTGTAAGGTGGTAAAATTCGGTGCAAAGTTACCACTTGTGAAATGTGTAATATTTATATGGAAATCAGGCAAATAGGTCTCTTTCCTAAAAAAAAAACAAAAAAACATGGTGATCATAAATCGTGAAAAACTGTACATTTCCATGTTAGTCATTCTCATACCAAAATAATTTGACACCAATTTTTGTCAAGATTGAAGCAATATCTCTGAACGAAAAGCACAGAGAGGCAACAAACTATGAATTGTCTGATTCCTTATGATCTAAGACGATCACTTGAGATACTTTTCAACTAAATTGAACCACTTTGTACGATTATTTCTTCTTAATCCAAGATGGCCACCAAACGGACACTTGGGACAATATTGATTTTGGCAACATCAAATTCTTGAAGATGGCATACTTCATGCTAAAATAATGTTAGAATTTAGTTTCAAAGGGTATGGGAACCCATACAATTTGCTAGACAAGAGAGAGAGAGAAAGAAAGAGGGAGTGTGAGGGAGAGTGAGAGAGAGAGAGACAGACAGAGAGAGGAGAAAGGAAGGAGAGAAATGAGAGAGGATCGGAAACGATTATTAGGATTTGATACCTCTGGCACATTTCGAAAGTGAGCACAAACTGTTTTTCTCATTATCTAATACTACCATACAGCAAACACACCGCCTTGGGCTAGTGACACGATTGTTTTGCAGTCATTTCAACTTGAAGATTGCTAACGATTGTCAACAAAAGATTCTGTTCATGTATTTCTAGCCAATTGTCAACATCTTGGTACACTTTTCCAGTCTTACTTAAATATATATTTGAATGTTTACTTTCATAATAACTATCACATGTGTAAACTTGCTGCCTCCACGCAGATCAATATCCAGCGGTCATTAGCGATTGCATATTGTAAATAATGCCGTTTTATAATTCCCTAAATATAAGACAGTAATGTTCCGACAATCCAGCATTGTCGTTCTTAAAATAGACGCACTTTGCCTGCCGTGATATTAGAGTGCCAATTGGGCTCACTTATAGTAGGTTATGGCCTAGAAATATCCCGAAATAACTGACTTGGGACGTATTTCAATATTTATCGCCTGTCTATTAAAATCGGGAGAAGTAGCATACGAGTTTAAGTAGGTATGTACCAAAACAAACAGGTGTCACGTTGCGAGTTTGAAAAATATAAATCACCATCAGGAAGGCAAAGTGGAAGGCATTGATTTTTAATACATATTGCCTTCTTTTAACTTCGGCAATGTGACACCCGCACATGCCTTTACAGCGTTTCCAAATAAAAACGTAACACTTGGTGCGGTGAGTTGCGGTGCCAGAATTGCAGAACGTCCCCATGCAAATTGTCTCTTTTATTTCTAGATCTATTTTTAAGCACTGGCGACACGATTTTGACAACTGATATAGGTAAGGACATGCAAGAGCTATTACCCCTGAAAAAATAAGAAAAATCCATTGCGGGAATCTTGCCACAAGGTCCCTCCATATTCCTATTCCCCCGGCATCAGGGGGTAGGACATGCCATCTTAACACCAACAGTTAATTCAAATCGGTATCAACATCCGGTGTAACCCGAGTGCTAGTCTTTTTCAAAGACTTGACAGTAGGAGCGCGCTCTTACGCATATCTGGCGGTTAAAGACAAAGACTTGACTAAAGGCCATTGTTCACAAATATTTGAATCTAAATGACCGTTAATGGGAATTACACTTTTTTTCAGCGGGGTTAATCCACTTAAGTCAATAATTTATTCCAAAATTATCATGATATTACTAAGATTTATTGAAATAAAGTTTAAGAGGTGGTTTTGTAATGTCACTAAGACCGAGGCTAGCGTAGAAAATGCACGTAAGAATTCCATAAATTACCGTTTGGAAATCGTGCCCCCTGCCCGGCATAGAAAGACGTATAGATTTTTAGGGGAAAATCATATTTGCCCGCAATGTAATTTCGTCAAATTTATACAGGGTGTAGTTAGTAAAATAAATAAACCAAATTAGTTGTCAAAAGTATGTCGCTGTAGATATTTGTTTGCGTTTTGTGACAGCACCTAAAGATTTATCCCAAAATTGAATGACAGAATGAATATACTGCTACTGTTATTGAGTTTGTGTTGAAAACATATGTTTTACTTCAAAGCGCTTAGATTGGTTTGAGGGTTTTCAGTCTGTGTTGTTGGAATCTATTTTAGCTCATTGATGAATTGAATGAAGCTTGACCGCCATCGTCTGCATTTAATCAAATTTAAAAAATGCGCCATCTGTTGACAGGGCTCTAAGTCTGGAGCATGCGCTGTTGATTGAACGAGCACATTTCTACAACAGTTTTCGCTGTACTATGACCGTCGTTTAAATATCAATTAATTTTTCTTTTTCAGTGCAGGGCCATCAATTATTTCAATAGGTGTATTAAGCACTCATCAGACGTCGCTGTGAATTTACATGTGTCATATAAATAACAATTTCATTTAGTTTACACACATGACAATCAACAATATGAAATAACATTTCTAACATATTGCTTCTCAATTTTTCTAAAAATGCAGGTTACACTATTCCATTCCTGGAGAACGTGACCGCACAGGCGTCTATACTGACTCTAATGGCCATTGCTGTAGAAAGATACTACGTCATCTGGAGACCTTTAGAAGTCAGCTCCACTTGTACGACTCGTCGCACGGTAGTCGTGTGCTTCATTGTGTGGCTCCTGGCTTCAGTATGCAGTATCCCACCAGTCCTTATGGTAGTTTACGTCCTTGTGAGTACCACGATGGCAGCTTAAGATATTCGTGCGGAAGCTATGTCTTGGGAAACTTAGGAAAAGCTTACGTTATCGGTACCACCGTTGTTTTCTTCTTTCTGCCTTGTGTGTTTCTCACCATTGTCTACTGCATGTTTGCAAGTACTTTAAAAAAACATGACAAATACATGAATGGTATGTCGACTCACCCACTTAGAGAAAAACCTCTAGAATTGTCCTCGATTAAAACGTTTAGTTTCAGGAACAAAAGATACGCCAAATGTGCCACAAATTCCAACGATGAAATCCACGTTGCCGAGAAAGATAGATTATGTAGATGGAATTCAAGGAAAAAATCTTCATCAGCGAATGCCGTCGATGCCTTTACTGCCATAAGTCGTAAAACTCATCGTCGAGTCATTTATATGCTTGGTAGCGTTGTAGTCGTTTTCTTCATTTGTTGGTTGCCTATGCGTGTCATGACCCTATGGCAGATTTTTGTTTCAGATGCAGGTTTCGCTAGACTTGATTTCCATGCTTTAATGGGCATGATAATCTGTTTTAGAATCATGCTTTATATTAATTCATCGATCAATCCTCTCTTATATAATATAATTTCAACTAAATTTCGTGGAGCTTTCAAGGATGCGTTGCGGTGCAATACTAGAAAGTGGAAGAATCGAAAACGACGTTTTAGGTCGTCTTTACGATCTTACACTAGCACTTCAAGCTTTCGTCATACAAAATCAACTGACTTTAATTCGTAAGCGTTATTGCATATTGCGTGTATAAATAAATATTTATTCAATCAGCCCCAGGTTGCTCAAATTTATAACGCACATGCACTGTACGCCATGATGTCAATTTTGATGAGAATTATTATTATTAATTTTATTATTGTTATTGTTATTATTATTATTATTATTAGAAGAAGAAGCGATCAGATCTAATTATTAAGAATGTGAGAAGAGTTTAGATCTAATTATTAAGAATGTGAATCAAAATATTATTTAAGGGTTATTGCATTCTCCGAAGAGTGTAATTTTGAACAATATGCAATGTACAGGGTGACCCAAGTAAAACTTTACCCAGAATGAAAGTGATATTTTTCCCCTTTTTTTAATTTGATATCTGTGGATTTTATTTTATCATAAAGAATGGGTAATTGAGCATCTTGCCTGAAAAAAAAAAAAAAAAAACAATATTCATTTTGTGGAGTGGTTTTCAAGATATTGTCCAACGAACAATGAGTCAGCAAATCGTGTAGAGCAGATCGTGTCCTACAAAGAACAAAATGAACAAAAAATTCAAGTAAGATGCTCTATTACCCATTCTTTATGATAAAATAAAATCCCCAGATATCAAATTACAGAAAGTGCAAAAATATCACTTTCATTTTGGGTAAAGTTTTTATTGGGTCACCCTGTATAATAATGTAAATTTATTATTTTGATGATTTTGTAGTGTTTTTCCCCATTTTCATTTTAAAGCTTTATCATTTATTATTATAAATTATTAAAAATTCTCCGGGAATGGAGTGACCCGTAAGGGATATTTACATTTCTACAAATCAGATGTTAACTCTTGTAGATATATTGAAAATGCTCCCTTTGGTGCACCAAAAAAAGGATGAACGAATAATAGCATTTATTATGTTTTTGACATGGAATTGTTTGTATGGGATAAACTAGCCCTGTTGGTAATAAATTTTAGGAAAACCTGAAAAATAAGTTAACTCAAATCACAAGAACTTAAACGATCTCCTCGTAATAAATAGATCACAGTAGGCAAATTATAACAATGAATTCAGGTCGCATAGCGCGCCAGCTGCAGTCAGAGATCGGTGGCTGCAGTACCCAGCCAACGGCTTATTAACACAATACCCATTTGAAGACCATAGCGTGGTACGCTTAGCAATAAATCATTTTGATACAGACCGCCCATTCAGCTAGAGATCACATGAGCTCACATAATATAATGAACCCATGTGATCTCTAGCTGAAAGGACGGTCAGTATCAAAATCCGTTTCCTGGTTATTCTTAAAATACCCAAAATAGCTTCACTTTAAATGTCCAAACAGCCCAGCCCAATAAAATATTGTAACGCTGTTTGAATATTATGAACACACATAACAACACTACATTCTGAAGATTGGCATCATTTTGTAGATATTTCCATGGGAAGCTCGCGATTTTGAGCAAACGTCAAAATATCTCAGATATCCAAAAGCTGGTTAAAAAATACTCATAAGAAAGCTTATGATATGATAAAATGAAATTCAGGATATTCTTTTATTATTTTGACGATAAGTGTAGTGAACTTCTCAGCGGAGTTTGCGCTGGGAGTCTCGTTTTGCCTCAAATTATGCATATCCCTAACGTCTCTTAACTGCATTTAAATTCAAAAAAAAAAAAAAGTAATCATTGAGCTGACCCCTGCCTTGTTTTAGGGGTGAAATTATCCATAGATCTAACAAGGAAAATAACGCTATCTCCTCTCAGATTTTCCTCTTGGGATGACAGTGATGCAGCGAAGCCTAAATTATTTAACATTCATATGGTGGTATTAGAAACTGACTTAAGATGTCTAACCGAGAAGTTGCAATCATAACGTAACAGTACACACAATGATTAATACCAATTAAGTAGTACCGTTTTCGGCGACATAATTTCAGGAAATCCAAATTTTCCCGATTTTGGCTAAAAATCGGCTGATTTTCCATTGTGAGTAAATATTTGCGTAAACATAGGAATGTTTTGATATGAAAGGAAATATAATTCTTTTGAAGGTTTATGCTTATATCATTAACATTTAGATAGGAACAAAGAAAGATTGGGATTGCACCAACCACCTCTAGCCGGAAATGTTAAGACCTACCCGACCCCAGGGAAAGCGGTATAGACCCTATGCAATACGACGTCACACTTGGCAATTAACATAAAATCTTCCTTGCCCTTCGGTGGAAATACCAAGAGTATACTAGATCACCTGTACTGTACAACTTAAGCATCTCTGGAATTCAATAACAGGTGGATGTATTGTAGTCATGTAATGTGGCTCTCTTGTCCCATAGGCAGCCATACTGCATATTGCCTAGGGTCTCAGTATTGCAATTCATGAACTACAAATGGGCAATACCATTAGATGAACCCGTTTCGAGATTTCATATTTGTATTTTTTTATGTAATTGATTTCCCTGTACAGATGTTTGGTAAAATATATGGTTTAGAAAAGCAGCTTTGTAAAAATAGTAAAATTTTATCTAACACCATTTAAAAAAACATACTTAATTTGGCCTATTCTTGACTTTAAATAACCATAATTTATTTAGCGCATTATGTCAGGGAAAAAGCAGATACAAAATGACCGCTTTTTTGGTGAAAAAAATCGTCGCGCATGGAAATCAATTTTTAAATTTAAAGGTCGATAGTATTTCTCAATGTTTCTTTCACCAACGTTAATGTTTTAGAGTTTTATTGAAATATTCCTATGGGAAATGTGTTTTTTTTTTATCAGGGTGCATAGGGACACCCTTGATTACCAAGAAATTGTTCATAATTGGTGGCTTTTCATTAGTCATTATTTCGATTCCATAAAATAAATGAATACCGTTCTCGAAATTAAGGTACACCGCAAGTGCCAAAGTATACGTTAACAGTGATTTTACTCTTAAGGTCAAATTTCAAACACTGAGGTTTCATTCGGATCATATGACACACATTTCATGTTTTGTTTTAAAACAGAAGAAGGAATGGTTAATCGGAGCAAAACATTGATTGATCATATTTGCGTATAAAATACGAGATGTACAAAGTCAAGATATTTGTCAAATAAAATATAAAATATGAAAACATATAAAAGTTGTCACTTTTGTCACGTGTACTTTAAAACTAGCTTGGGTCATTAATTTTTAATAAAACTGTGGATATACAGTGCCTGATCTGTCAAAATCACAATCCTAGGGACCTGTTTTGTTGTTTTCATCCGCAATAAGTCAATACAGACCAAATGTTAGAAGTAGCTTCAAACATATTTATTCCCTTGGCATGAGGCAATAAGCATTATTGAATGCATTGAACTATACTGTTCCCGCTAGTACTTTCTAAAAATAAGTCATTCAACACAAACTCAAAATCAAGTCGTAAATAATTCGAAATCCTCTTGATCAATGGATATAACTTGATGTCACAATCATTTGATGCTGACTTTCATTCCTGTTGAGGTATTGCCGTTCAGCAACGATCTCAAGATTTTTGCCAGGTATAGTCTAGGACTGAAACAGTAAGAACGCCAGTGGCATTACTTCCGGTATTTTTTACAGGACGTGACCCCCGATATGACGTCACAAAATTTCAAATCCAAGCACTCAGATTTGCGAGTGCGAGTACTCGAAGAAAAATTTTAATAACGAAATGATACTAAATTTTCTGTTCAATTTATGTAACTTACCACGCATATAAGATACTAAACTTTGATTTCCAGTAGAAATTGGTAGAAATATGTGCATTTCGTGCCAGAAAATTAAAGCTAAACACGCCGAAAATACGTACCAAAATGGGCGAAAGTCAGAGTCACGAATTACAAAAAAGAACATATTTAGGCCCATGAAAATTTACCATCAACGAAAAATGCTACAGAGTTAGATCTTGATGTACATTAGCCTGTCTGAAAAAATCGTGAATTATGGCATGCTAAGACGGCCATTCGCATGTTGTTGTTTTCGATCTGAAAGGCGTTTGCATGAGTTACAATGACACGCAAGCATGACGCAAGTAGATACGAACCTCGTGCAGAAATGTTGTTAACGCTAGAAGAAAATTGAGCTTTTATTGGTGTCTCTTGGAAACTTCCAGATGGAAAAAAAATAGTTGGTTAAGTTGTAAGCAATTTTATTGGGAAACTCTATCGTTTTACAGAAAGAAATGCACTCTAAAAGATAAGAAAAAAGTAATGATGACTGAACTACGGCAGTTGATGGTAAATTGGTTTAAGACTTGATGAAATAAATCAGTTAAGCCTATACACCATTCAACTCTATACATGTGCATATAGATTATTTCGTACTGATATTACATGAAGGAATAACCAGTAAAGGTGCTCAGTCTACAGTGGCGTAACCTGCTTTGGAAAGGGTACTTACTTGGTACTTGGCTGGTTTCCTCCTTAAACATCCACCAGGTCACGGGGAGGTAGAAACTACATTGTAGTCTGCGTGGTCATAAGATTTTGGTAGCTGTCACGGAAGGTCTTTGCAGTCTTACAGTCAATAATTTGTTGAGGCAAGCTATTCCAGATCTTTATAGTACGGGGAAAAAGAGTTCTGGTAGGCAGTAGATGTAACATGTGGGATGACGAATTGGTTGTTGTTCCCTCCTGGATCTTTTTGTTTTTAAGTGGAGGTGATCTGAAGCATCGACATCAATATCTTGGTTGATTATTTTGTAAAGTTGAGTTACTTGGTGGGATTCCCTTCTGTCAATTAGACGCTCCCAACCATGAATAGCTAACATATTTGAAACACTACTTGTTCTGGCATAATCCCTCTGAACAAAACGTACAGCTCGATGTTGAACTCTTTCTATGGCTGACTGGTGACCTAGCTGATGAGGATTCCATGCTGCCACGCCGTATTCCAAATGTGGCCGTACAAGAGTGAGATAAGCTCTCCTTGAACGTTTTCGGGCCACGGTAGAAATTACTCTTGATAAAGTTTAGAACCCCTCGTAGCCTTGGGACGCATGCTGAGTCTGTTTCTCGCATCCAAATCATTTTGAATTATGATACCCAGGGTAGTAGACTCCTTTTAGCTTCCAACTGTTCTCCATTCATTCATAAGACGGTTTTCCAGGGTCACGTTAGCGGGAACGCCGCATCGTTTTTACATTTACGGCATTATATCTCATGCCCCAGGTAATTAGCCCATCCAATAAGATTATCAAGATCAGTCTGCAGCAATTTTTCAATCTCACTAAGTTGATTGGTGGTATATGATGCATTCGTCGGCGAATAATCTTGTTACACCACTCACCGCTGTCTGGATGTCATTAATAAGTAGGGCAGAAATAGGTGTGGACCCAACACAGTTCCCTGAGGCACGCCGCTGAGAACTTTATGCAACCTTGCGAATTCACCGTTGACCACACTCTCTGCAATCGTTTGTGAGAATATGCAGAGATCAATTTTTGATCTTACCCCTGAGTGCCAAGTAATCAATTTTGTGAAAAGACCCTACCCTAAATCCGCCTACTCCTCAAGGCCCCACCCAAATGAGATCAGGAAATAGAATAAATTGATAGTAATAATAGTATAACTTGAAGATTTACTCTTTCCTTGAGCTGGCCACATACCGGGTGTTTGAAAAACATATGCCCTTGGCCAGACTCGAACCCATAAACTCCGTATTACTTGAATAGCGCGCTTGCTATCTGAGCTAACAGTGGCATGTATAAAGCGATAGATCACCCTGTAGTACTAGAGTTTGAACATCTGCACATCATTTTGACAACGTGTTTGTCAAACTGCAATTTTCTAGCAAGTGCGGTCATTACCATCGAATAAATGCTATCAAGAAATGAAATATACCAATAATTTTATCTCAACATGCTAAATATGAGTCATTCATTTTTATAAGATGCACATTCGCAGGTACATGAAATGTAAACATGAAAAATTCTGCTGGAATTCGACAGCATGATCATACTAATTTGCCTTTATATATCGTCCCTTTGGAGAAAGCCGATTGTAAAAGGTGTTTGTTATACGTCCCTCGTAGGCGTCTAAGGTCAGAATACCTTTCACACACAATAAACGAGCCTTGTGCACAAATTATCTGAATTTTATAGAATATAACAGATTTTAATGAAACATTAAAAAAAAAAAAAAAAAAACAACATTACATAAATTACACACTATATTTAAGATTGATTTTATAAAGAGTTCGAGTATCCGTATGTGGATGGCTTTGCAGTTCAATCGATGATATGTCCTCACAGCGAAGACTCCAAAATACATATTCCAAAGTTCCCATAATTTAACTCTTCAGTTAGTATATTCCAGGGAATCTTCTCATTCCTGAAGATAACTATTTGGTCCAGCAGTTTCAAGCCGACAAGGTTAATTAAGTCCCTCGACAACATAATCCACAGTATATCATCCAATATAATCACCACGATTTTCTATCTGTCCATAATTTGGAAATCCTATTTTGAGTCCCACACTTCGGCTTCATATACGTAGAATATTACAGCAACCTCTGCTCACATGGAATATATATCCTGGCACTTTACAGGTCTGCTCCTCTCGGCAGAGTAAAACTAGCTATCTTCTAGCTACTTGTTTCAAGTGGATGCTGGCAGAGAGTCCTTCCAGTGATAGTATTTAACTACTCACAGATAGATTCCTTTCTAACAATAATCATACATTCATCCTCATGCATAAACATGACCTTGCACCATCAAATCAGATTTCACAATCTAAATTACCTCACTTCATATATATAACTTTGTGGGGGAATTCCCTAGGTTCAATTTTGATCTCCAAACATAAACAAGTTTCTAAGCTTAGCATCCTTGAGGAATTCCTCACTTCCCTTATTGTGCAATCTAAACAGGTGCACTTAGCAAAACAACTCTAGGGAATCCCCTTTTCTCTCTGTATAGTAAACAAACTACTTTTCCCGAGAAATCTTTTCTCAAATAAAATTGAGAAAAAATATTTTTAAAAGTTTAATAGAAAAAGGAGGCGATAAAACGTGTATATTTATAAACAAATATACATGAAGACTTATTCTGCAGTCTGTGGGAATAATTGGTCCTTCCTGTGTCATAATTAATAACTTAAAATTTGCTAAGAAAACCGCGCGAAAAACATATCGTTCCTCGTACCCACGTGTGCTCATGCTGCTTACTAAAGTTTGAACCCTTAAAAATTGGTCTTTTAACGGTTATATGCGTCGTTGGCGTTCCTATGGAAAGCGTTTTTATGAGCATTTGTGACGTTTAATTTTCTAAAAGTGGATTACCATTAAATTACCGTTATGTTTTTAATCAAAGAATGATAGGACCCATCCTTGGAATTCATCACACTGTAATGCTGAGTTGTAAATTCCATCTGTCAGAACTGATATACCAATATTAGTTGATGTTTGCAGTAAATAAAACAACAATGACATCAATTACTTTCAACCCTGTGTAACAGGAGATATTGTCCGCCGGAGAACATAGTCCGGCTCCACAGATGACAACGGAATAACGCGTGAAACTAATGTTGCGCGAAGAAGAGTGCCAATCGAGTGCCCCATTCTGTACCGTTGTAGGTGGACTATAGTTCGGCCACCCCGCAATAACACGCTATTATATATATATATATAATAGATAGATAGATATATACTATAGGTTAGATAGATATTAGAGATATATGTAATATATAATATATCATATATATATATATAAGAAATAGTATATATATACTATATATATATTATAATTATATATTACATAATATATATATATATATTATATATATTAAATATGTCAAAAACAGCACAAACCCCTCTTTGCCCAAGCGCTTTCGGACTTCTGATTCGTGTTCTCGTTTGTCGACCTTTTGGACACTCTTATATTTATATTATATATATTATAATATATATATATATATATATATATATATATAATATATACTTATAGATATTGAGAACAATAGTTATTTAACAAAATAGTGCGTGGGTTTGTACGAATGATTATTTTCTTTTCTTCCAAGGAATGTTGATTTTTGTGAATGAGTGGATGTGGTAAGGACGTATTCAATTTTTCAGTGAGTGGTTCATTTCCAGTCTGCACGCGGAATTGTTGTTTGTCTTATGTCATTATAGTGTGTCAATACTTTCAAGTGATCCAATCATCATGAATCATCATCATGAGTCAATCATCATCCTTACCCCTCGATTTCTTTATGTGGAGCTACTTGAAAGCTTAAAGCAATATAGCAAATTTTTTGAAGAGCGCCCCAAATTTTCTCAAATTTTGAGATTTTTACACGGTTGCATTGGTAACCTGGCTAGTAAACTATACTGTGAATTGTTAAGCTCGAAAATGTCTACGTGTTGCAAACGAAGGAATTTTGTAATTCGAATAATTAATAAGCGGAAGATCTCCGATAAATATTCAACAACTGTTAGAACAATAAGAAATTCCGGAATTAGCGCCATGTACGTGTCTACGCTCACCCATTATTTTGTTTTTTTGTTCAGGCAAGTCAAGATAGTGGTATTTTACTTGAGGTGGCACTATTTCATCATGGGCGGACGTAAACTTGGCATTTCCAGATCTGCCATTAGTACATCGGGGGATCCCACTTTCCTAATTACAAAATCGCCTACTTTTGTGATAAATACGCATTTTTTTTATCATGTCGTGCGCAGGTATTTTGTGTTAACAATTACCAACATAAGTTATGGGCTGGTTGTTGATGGTTTGAGATTTGTTGCTTTTTGCTACAAAATTGGAATTTGGGTCTGAAAATGTAGATAATGGTCCCAGGAATCCAAATCAAATTGTTACCATTTTTTTATTTCCCTTCAGTTGGGTGCCATTGGTTTTCAAATGGCTGCCATTTTCAAAAAACATGGATTTAAAATGTGATGTTAAAATTATTAAAAAAAATAAGAAGGTTCAAATTGTGGCAATACCCATGCTTGTGATGTCAAGTAACACAAATATACACAGCCAAAAAAGCGCGATAGTTTCCTTCAGGGGGTCATCTGAATTTCAAAATGGCACATTTTCAACATATTTTGTCTATATCTGCACTTCTGATCAACATAGAAGGCTCAAGCTGGTAGCAAAACCCATGTTTGCGATGTCAGTGAATGTAAATTTACCATCCAAAAAATCACAGATTTGCTTTCCTTAGGCGGGCCATCTTGAATTACAAAATGGCCCCACAATTTTAACATATACTTCGCCCAAATGTGGACTTATGCGCTCATGGAAAGCTCCAATTGGTGACAAAATACCAATGTTATGGATGTAAAGGAACACATATATTACATCAGAAAGCTGCAATTGTTCCTTCTGGCGGCCATCTTGAATTTCAACATGGCTGCCCACTTTGAACGTATACTTCGCACAATATATGGCTTTTGGGCAAAAAACATAACGGTTCAATTTGGTCGCAGTACTCATGTTTGTGATGTTTAAAGGGAAATATGTCAAGATTTGTCAAGCTCAGTTTGACTTAATTATAAAAATATATGTACATACATCCATCCGAAGTCCCGAAAAAATAATAAAATTTGATGTAAAATTAACAAATAGAGGACATTTTAATTTTTGCTTTTTGACAGACGAAGAAAACGGGACGGATTTTTCGCCCGGCTTCATTGAACAAAAGCGCCCAATTTTGCTCTCTCGTGACGTCAAAGTGAGACCAAACATCGTGTGACTCGAATGGTATTGCTGACACTGTAATATGATGGATTAATAAAGTAATAATAAAATTAGAAAGAAAAAGTACGAATGTCATATTTTGTTTCATGTCGTTGTGTAATATTATTGAAGTGGCAACACGGCGATAGGATGGTCACAACGACCAGTAACGCGTAAATTATGGAATGGTCATCACTTGGACGTACCATTGCCTGCGATGTGGGATTTGTCGGAATCGTTTTCCGAGTAAGCTATTGGGCGGGCAAATTAAAAGGGCAAATACTAAACAAATGTGGACAATTTTAAACTGATTTTGATTTATATTTAATGCTACGTTACTTAAGCTTCCATCCATACCAATTTTCCAAAATATTCCAGGAAATCATGACACATTTTCTTTAAGGGAAAATATATATACAATCCAAAAAGTCACAGTCATTCGGACAAGACATCTTTATTTCAAAAACGGGCCATATTTTACATGCATATACTTCGCCCAATATCGGGCCTTATGAGCAAAGATAGCTAAAATGGTCCTTCCAATCAGATATACATCCGGGTATTGCCAACAGAACCACTTAAAGCATGAAATCCTGGGAGAGCCATAGGGCCCTGGGGGTTGAATAAGTTTGTATAAGGGTGTCAATGTTAATGCTGTCCATATGTTCCAGGCAATTCAAATCATTGAAAGCAATATCCACAAATATCTATCTAGCGGCCGCAGCCGAGCTGCTGTTCAACATGTAGCGCCAATGTCCCTGTATGTCATTAAGTTGGGGATGTCAGATGGATCTGCTGAATGTCTCCAGCTATCACATCAATGAGTTACAGGAGCGACGGCCCCTGTTGGCCAGGGTAACCTCCAACAGTGATGTCCGAGACTCCTTGATCAATCGCATGATTACAGTGACCGGCAAAATCCATGCTCGGCATTGGGAACAGAAGCTAGATTGGAGGGATATCTCACATATATCTGTGTTTGGTCATGTGCTCACGCCAGGATAGTTTTGTTTCTCACAGACGAAGCTGGTGTAGGTGCCATCCAGTCTATCCTGTAGCTCTTGTATGTCCAGTCCTCAGATCTCTACTAACAGTATACTCTCTAACAGGCTTAGAGAAATTACAGCTGGTTGAATTGGAAATCACCAGATGGCACATAGGTGGTGGTAGGTTATTGCAGGCAATCCAATCTTGTAATGTGCTTGACAGGAAGTCTTTCTTGCGCGGCAACATAGGGACCTACTGGAAGGTCCCTGGACCTCTTGAGTTGGGTACCCTCTGTAGTGAAGATAGGTTGAAGATTATCTTCCTCATTGACAGTTATATATTCCGTCTTCTTGAAGTTCAGAGTAGGCCGACTTTGTCTGGAGCATTCTCAAGTAATGTTAGTAAATCTTGGGCACCTAATATAGATAGGCTGTTAGAAGCCTGTGAGATGCTGAATTTGGTGACGTCTATAACGCTTGGATTTGAGTGCGTGGGTCGCCTTTCTCGTTCCTGATGTCAAGACTGTCTGAGATGTAATCAACCACGAATACAAAGAGATATGCAGCAAGAGTATCTCCTTGTGGGATTCCAGAAGTTGTTAGGTACTCCTTTGTGGGTCCATATATGGTCTGCACAAAGCTGGGTGAATTGTCATAAATGATGGCAAATTGCTTTGACAGTCTCATATGGACACCAGAGTTGGTAAGAATATGCAGCATTACATATCGCTGACACTGTCAAAAGTTGTGACAAAAGTCTACAAACTAATTATAGTTTTTTCTTGGAACCATTCTCAACACTTTTATGGATATTATTGAGGGCATTATGGTTGATCTGCCTTTGCGAATACCGTTCTGGTTCGCTGAGAATGGGATCTATGGGGAACACGATTCTGTGAGCAGCATTGACAGATTTAGAGGCAAGTGGTGACGTGTGATTCCCTCCTGTGTTTGGGGTCTGTTGGAGGTCACCTTTCTTTGGCAGCTGCTTTGTTTCCCATGTAGGTCTCGGTACAAAAATTCCAACAGTTGATATGGAATAATAGTGAATTCTCCAGATTACTGCAGGAATGTTGTGTTGCGTTGTTCAGTTTATTCAGGCAGGTCAGAAGCTCCTCTATAGTGAAAGGTCCAGTCTTGATTGGAAGGGCGCCTGCTTTCTGTGATTGAAGAAAGGTTTCTCAAAGGGGTGTTATTCTGAAACTTGTCTTACCAAGCTAGAGCAACTAAAGTGCTGAAATCATGTGTCGAGGCTCTCTTCAGTTGTTTCACCTTTGATTTCTTATAGGTGGGTAACTTCTTATCAGGTCAGCTCCTTAAGTGCCTCCCAGGCCAGCAGCAGGATTATATTGAGATGTAGGGGGTCAAGTGCTTCAGCTTGACTTAACATACTCCTCAGAACACGGCATCAAGTGCAAGTTAACCGCATACAAGGTTCTGACTTGACAGCTTCTCCGTGGATTTAGGACGTTGCTGTTCTTGGTTGCAGACTTCAGTTTTTCTCTGTCTTGATGACTTTGTCATTTGAGGCAAAGGCAGTAGTCTTTTTTCTTCTAGTAGACATATCCAGTGCAATACTTTGTGGCTGAGTGACGGCATATATACTGTGCTGGTGTTAAATCTGCAAGCTCATCAACAAGAGTATTGAACCCTGGTTTGTACGCCTACAGTTATATAGCTCGCAGACTTTGCTATCTCCCGCTACCTTCCCACTACCAGTCAATTGTTTTCATGGGGATTTTAGGAGGGGGTTTAACCCTGACGGTACTTTCATGCTCCTGACATGTGTAGAGACATTTCTATGATCAGACTTAACTGCTTCAAAAGTGTTGTAGGTTCTGAGTTCTATAATCCACCCCTATCTGACCAGATGTTTAGGGTGTTTTATGTGAGTTCTCCATTTGGGCAACGGTATGTCCACAGTCTATACTTGCTTGAGTGGAAACATAGGCTCTAAACCAGTTTCACGAAATTCCCTGCAAGCAACACCAACCTCTATTTGGATCACGCCGCTGCACGCAAAAAGAACGTCCCAGGGTTCCAAGTCTACAGCACCGCAATCTCCAGGAATTTGATAGAGATAGGGCTGGGACTGCACCGGTGGCAATGGACCAGTCCATGGTTTAAAGCGAGAGACAGTGTCATCTGGATGGTAGCAGAAAATGACTGTTGTTCAGGATTTAAACCGTCAGTATAAAGCTTCAGGATCATCATTACAGTTGACATGGCTGGCACGTGACACCTTCCTGTAGGGTATTTTTCTTATTCTTCCAGGCGAAGGCTGTAATAAGTGCACAGAAATGGATATTCTCCTGTAGAAGATTGTTCGCTGTACTCAAGCGGTTATTCTTGTATTGAGTTGCACATGACATCAATATCATACAGTTGTGCTCCATATACCAGTTCTTCTTTCAGGGCTGTTGTTGATAGTTCTGGAGGTTGTATGTGCTGATGATGAAAGCCAGCATTGCCGTTAACAAAGTTGTTGTCAAGGCATCTTTTGTCAATATCAGGGGTGAACCTTCTAATAACTCAGGACCAACCCATCATCCAAATTGGTTGAGACCAACATGGCCTCAAAAGGAAAGGCACATACTTCAAATCAAGGGCTTTATTACCCTGGTGCTACGTTGTAAACAATTCAGCTGGCTCGTCAATGTTGGCTAAAAAATAGTAGCTGGGATTTGCCAGGTCTCCAGCCACCCTTTTCTGTTGGATGGTTCCCTTCGCCTTTGTCTTTCACGGTGACACTGACTAAAACATCAATATCAATACATCACAAACATGGGTATTGCGACCAAATGAGCCTATATGTGGCTCAGAAGCAGACATTGGGCGTAGTATATTTAAAAAAATTGGCGACCATTTTGAAATATTCAAGAAAGCACCTGAAGGAAACAATCTATGAATTTCTGAATGTTATAATGTGTTCATTGACATCACCAAATATGGTTGACCATACTGAAAGCCCCGTCTATGTGACTCAGAAGTCCTCAGATATGGGTGGAAGTGGGTGATGTTTAAAATGGCGGCCATTTTGAAATCAAGATAGCCCGCCATAATAGGTAACAATCTGTGACTTTTTTTGTAGTAATATTTAATGTCCTATGACATCACAAACATGGGTATTTACCGCCAACTTGAGCCTTCATTGTTGCTCAGAAGTCCCAGATATAGAGCAAAAGATGTTGAAAAATGGCGGCCATTTTGAAATCCAAGATGGCCACCAAACGGAAGGGATAAAAAAAAATGGTAACACAAATGGATTTGGATTCTGGGACCATTATCTACATTTTAAGACCCAAAATTCCAAATGTAGCAAAAAAAGCAAACAAAATGACACACTGTCACATACTAAAATGCATGTGCAAAAATATAAAAATTGATGAAAATTTGGGGCGCTCTTCAAAAAATGGCTGTTATTGCTTTTAAAATGTATTTCGTGATCCTAGCACCTTCATGAAGTTAATGGTCTTTACATACGTGTAGGTTGTAGTTCTCTGTGAGAGTTAAGATTGAAAGAAAGTGGTTTAATGGTGTTTAACCTTTAACACAATAGATGCACAAACATAATAGGGACATCGAAGCACACCTTTTGTGGAACTGAAATTATTAAGGTGCTAATTGACATTTTGGGTTTTGTGAGATAATATATTTTTGAAATTTCCATTTACTTTAATGATTAAATTTGAACGATAAGCCCATAGGTGAAAAGTGAGAAGGCTTTCCTTGCTAAGAGAGAGACGACCAGTCTAGTTGTTTGTAGTACAGACAAAAATTCTGACTTGGTAGATTGTGATTACAATCTATAAAAAATCATATATAAATAAATTGAACGTTCAAACAGCACTATAGTTTAACGAAATTATCTTGTAGACAACTCTCAACGACTAAGTAGGATCAGTTTTATCACTTATCACTTGTACGTCAAGATCAGGAATTTCCACTGTCCGAATACCCTTAAAAAAAAGCACAAATGAGGCTGTGCACATATGATCTGATTTTTTTAACACATTTGTCCCCACATTACAACAGTATCGGCCTACAAAACGGGATTGCAAATCTACCGGGGACATTTCATGCTATACGCGAAAGAAAGGGGAAGAAAAAGAAATAGTTTACTCTGTTGAAGAAAACAAGTTAATATTTAATATAACTGAAATTTTTAAAACTGCAATTATATTTCTTTACTGGAGGTTCAAAGTTATGTCGGTAAGTGAAAACGAAAGTTATGCATATTGCCAAATACGACGCAAATTACGATGCGAATTGATGATGAGCACCGTAATTGTGCTAAATCTCGCCAAAACCTTAACATGTGAAAATAACGACATGACAGCGTATGATGCGGCCGGCATTTTTGTCGTTCTTAATTCAAATACTTTAGTTCAAGATTTAATAGAATAAAAGAAAGGGGTGGTATCGGTATCTTGTACAAATCTCATCTCAACCTTGGACAAGTTAAGGTTTGTTTTTTACCATCAGGGTACCTCTTGGCTGAACACTTACATGTGATCCATTAAAAAACAATGACTGTTCTTTACATAAATGGTACTTATGCCAACTACAAAACCACCAAGCGCAGTACCTACAGTGCAAAGAAAACAATTTGAAAGCTTGATGACTAACAAAATGTGTACATATGTGTTCGACAATTGCTAAAATCACTGTTCATTTGATGTATGTTAATATTTGAGTAGATCAGCACTGTAATAAAGAACATGTGGGACAACATTCACATATGAAATAACATTTGAAGCAAGGTGTTATGTCCAGAATCTTAAAAGAATGTGACCATTGGTAAACATATGTTGTGGTCAGAGTTTGAATTTATGGTAAATTCCGTCAAAAAATATCCTCTCCATACGTAGGCCAATAAAGCTTAAACCTAAATTGATGGATTGGTGGTGATATTTTCTGTAAAAAACTCTAGTTTACATGTTCTGTACATTTGTAGTAACCTTGGTGGCTGCCCATTAAGTTTCCTCTATCAAACAATGGATCAAATGTTAGAAGTCAGGTTTCTGTCAAAATCTGTCTTTCCGAAAACATGAAATTTCACTTGCCATAAAAATTGTTCCTGAAGACCTCCACATCCCAATTTTGGAAAAATACTGCGTGACTGATCTATAATACAAAAACATGAATACTGAAAAAAATAACAAAGCACTTTGTGTTTTTACCCGAAATGTAGAAATGAAATTAAAGTGTTCCGTCAAAATCGTCCTCTGCGAAAATTGTGAAATTTCTCAATCATAAAAATTGTTTCATGAAGGACTTGAGCCTCAAAATTTTGAAAATTTATACTTTTGGCTTGCCTACAATGCAAAAACATCAAATATTGCAAAATAGTTTCCACATGGGGGGGGACACTTCATTTTTCCCCCAAATGAGACAGCCGAGGTCCCTGATTGTTAAAACAACCCTGAATCTTGACCTGCCCAAAGTCATTTGAATTCACCATGTTTCCGAATATGTCTGCTCTCTGTATATTGTGTGATGTATACAGACCCGCGGCCTCCATATACCATAAATAAACTGACTGTTCACTGTTTCTTGAGGAGTTTGAAAAACTTCATTTGACAGTGGAATCTTCTCCAAGGGAAACAGTCATCCTCCTTGGGGATTCAATGGACACCACTATGATATCCCTGAAAAATCTGATGTGAAACGATTTTCCACCATTCTTGCCTCAGGTGAAATGGTTTCACATGTACTGAACCTCACATAGAGGTCATATCCTTGATCTTGTATAACAAGGACAGAAGATTCTATCATCAATTCTGCTACTGTTGATCTGTAACTTTTACTATTGACCAACTTATGGTCATTTGCCACTCAACATTGTTCAAGCCCAACATCATCAAAGTTACTCAGACTATTCGCAAATTAAGAAAAATTGATCATGTGGCTTCGATCGATCTCTCAACAAATTTGACTCTCACAGAATAACTCTTAAAATGATGTATTGAATTACTCAGTGACTACAATAAATGCTGAAGTGATGTCCTGATAAGCTGCTCCCTTACTATCAAGCGCGGAAGTTAAAATATATTCGCTCCTGGCTGGTATGGAGAATCCCATCGATAACGCCCGTAGAGAGAGGAGACGCTGTGAAAGAAAATGGCGCCAAACTGGACTCTCATAAATCTTTGGAAGAGTATATTGATGCCAAACGTCGAGTAAAAGACCCATTGACAAAGTCCAAAGATGAATATTTATAAAAAAAACAGACTTGACAACTGTACATTAAGCGACAGTACTCTCTAATTCCTTAGATTTTTTTTTAAGTCTAACGGTGACTGGAATTTAGTGACAAAACCTTTTGGGATTTAAAAAAACCAATTCACTTTAGATTCAAATATAAATCTTTAAATGATTTAATAAACAGATTTTAAACTTCATTTAAAGGACGTATTTTAAGTAAGCCTTTCCACGAGGATTTAATTTGTTAAGTCCAAAAAAAGGTTTTGTCACTAAGTCCAGTTCTCGTTAGACTTTAAAATTAGTCTAAGGAATTAAAGAGAGGTATCGGGCTGTAATAAATTCTCAACAACGATAAGAGACATCCCCTTCCGGAAACCAAGGTCTCCCTTACACCTGGCTTCAATTGAATTTGGTCATTTTTTGTTGGTAAAGTGAATATGATCCGGCAGTGAGGTGACAATTATGGCGAAGAGTTCGGTGAAATAGGATTCATATTTTTGTGATTTTAGGGTTGAACAGATTGAAGGGAGTACCCATATGTACACATTTGTAATCAGTTTTTAAACATGTTTCTGAAGGACGATTACTTAAAGTAATAAGTAAATGTTCCAATAAAGTCCTTGTACTCTTGATATGTTCCCTACTTGGTTGCTCAAACAACATGTTTCTGTATTAATCCTGGCCCTGGTACGTTTGTTGTAAATATTGTCCTTGTTGAGTGGGGTCTTTCCTGAAGAGGCTTCGTCATCAAATTATAACTCCTGTATTGAAAAAAATAATTCATCTTTCATAAGAATGTTCCTGAAACATTCACAACTCAAGTGAAATCTGTGCCATTATTTCATAAACTCATAGAAAAGTGTGCTGCTTCACAGGTACTGCTCATGTTGATCGTCATAAAAAACTTGCCAGAAACCCATGCAATCTGGCCTACAAGCAACTCCACAGCACGGAAACGGCCTTAGCGTACGTTTACAATGATTTTCGGAGCTATTGACAATCAAAAAGGCTGTTTTTCTCATCATGTTAGACCTTTCTGCAGCTTTCAATACTGTAGATACGGAATTTTGCTGCAGAGATGCCAGGAGTTTGGTCTAATGGGTCTGCTCTACGTGGTTTAAATCATATCTGGAGAAAAGATCATGCAGATGTCTCTATGCTGGTTGAATATATTCTGATAACATGAGCTCAAGTATGGACTTCCTCAGGGTTCTGTTAGGCCCACTGGGGATTTGTGTTTTATACCCATACAATTGGACACATTCTCGTAGAATCACCTTACAATATCATATCTACGCAGCTGAATACAAGTATTACATTGGAAGTTGATCATAAGTTCTGGTTTGCTTCCAATGTGCACTTGGTCAAGCTCAACTTAATCAGAAAAGGCAAAGTTTCATCTCAGCTCACCTCACCAGAGAGTCGTCTCCATAATCTCTGCCTCCAGATTGATGACAGTGTCATTTTACCATCATACCAACTTGGGTGTTAATTTGACCACAGTATGACAATGACCCAACATGTCACCAACATAATGTCAATCTGTGAATTGGCAGATCCGTAATATATACAGGATTCGAAGGTTTATAGATACCGACACATAGTCTTAGAGCACTGATTCTGTCTGGTATGAACTATTGCAATATTCTTTTTAATGGCATTACTCATTTAGAATCAGTTAGATTACAAAAACTGCAGAATGTGCTCGATTAATTTACATACAACCAAGATCTCATATTTCTCCACTACTAATTATCTCCCACTGGCTTGCATCTTGGAAAAGAATCAAAATTCAAGACCCTCTTTATGTGTACAATTCATGAAGGACCTCTGTCCCCAGTACATAGAAGATTGTCTGGTGGTAAATAGACCACGCCTTGGTTCAGTTACACCCGCTTGGTCATGGGTGAATCGTTTGATCCCCCCCCCTCCACCCAATACAAGGAAATGTTCTGGAGACAGAGCCTTTCGGGGGCTGCTCCTAAATTGTGGAATACACGCCCACTAGCATACGTAGTGCTTCGAGTGTTGAGCGCTTCAAAAGTCTGGTTCAATACTACCTGTTTCAACTCTCCTATGATTGTTAAGATTCGTTTAATTCTCATTTTGTTTTTGTTCTTAGCGCTTTGTAAACCACTGGAAAAGGCGCTCTAATAAATGGGGTGTATGTGTCATGTTATGTTAAGGATAATATACAAAAATAATAACCAGTGTTGATAAATAATTAAAAATATATATACTATTTATTACAAGCCTACAGATTTACACAGTTATCTGTCTATACTCATCTAGTCCATCCGACAACATGCAAGAACGATTCATCTGCCAATTCCAACGTTTCGTAGAATCTGTAGCAGATGATCATGACTACATCATTAAGCTGGACGAGATGGCTTCATGTTTTGGCACCCCGACCTACCCTACTAGGTGATTTACTCCGCCTTACAGAAAAACCCTCACATGAACAGAGCAACCGCTCTTCAACCATCAACTGCTTCTAGTGACAATGAAGATCCATTCCCTGGTTATCAACTACCATCCTTGTAATTCCACCATCAAGAACATCATCCTAAAGAACTATGATCTTCTTTGCACTCATCCATCAACCAAGCGCATCTTTACCAAGCCGCCTATTATCGCGTATCGGCGTGAGCGCAATATTAGGGATCAAGTTGTACGTGCATCTGACCCACAACAGTCTTCTGGTATGCTTCCTTGTGACAGACCTAGATGCAAGACTTGTGCGCACATTCTTCATACTACTGCGATTGTTGGATCAAATGGCGTTCGACATTACATTACATCATCATTTTCTTGTACTTCCAAGAACTTGATCTACGCTATTGTGTGCCGACGATGCAATCAGATTTATATCGGAGAAACTAAAACTCCCATTTCTGTTCGTTTTGCTGATCACCTAAGATCTATCAGAAGCAATACAGCTGGCAAACCGGTTGCCGCTCACTTTAACAGTGACCATCACACCATTGATGATGCCCAAATTACCGGCATTCTTTCTACTTCTGGAAAGGACCGCCACAAAGCAGAACAATCTCTTATCATCAAACTTAGAACCATGAAACCTCTTGGTATGAACATTAGACTGGACCTTTTAAAATGCAACTGGAGTTCTATTTGAACTTCTTCCAATTTGTAATAATCAACTTATATGGTGTCAACCATAGCAACCGACAACATCCCGCTGAGCTATTGCTATGAGTGCCATTGTTCAAATAAAGAGTCTCTTCAACAAACTTTAGTAGGCGTCTGTGGAAATTTGATATTCGGGTTTAATTATAAGGTTTTAAAACAAAAATATGTGTCCGGTTAGAAGTTTTTCTGTTGAACGGTTTCGGGTGGTATAAAAGGAACCATTTTAGACAAAATAATTCTTACACGGTCATCGTTTTTTCTTGGGAAATGCGAAGTAAATGTCCGTGTTTTGAAATGGCAGCAGTGCGTGACCCGATATTGGTGTAATCCATGCACAGCGGGACGTTGTTGGCTGCTGTATATATAATACAAAAAAATGAAAACATAATAACAATATATACGTAAAAAAGTCAATGTATTCCGTCCAGAGTTCATACAGCATCGGTTGAACATTGGTAAATACATGACAATCTATGAAAGACCCATTTTAATAATTGCTTATATCGTGACATTACTTCATCAGTCGACAAAATAATCCCTATGGTACTAACTGTATATTTCTAACTAAGCCCACGTGCTGCATTTTGATAGATTATTCTAACAGAAAATTACTTTCAAGTAACGATCATCACACTCATTCACAGTCCAATGTAAAAAAGTTCTACGGTGTGGCGTTCGGGGTGGCGTTACATTTCATACATTTTGCGACATAAAGGTGCCCTACAAGTGATGACCAAATTTCACATGAGCTGAACGATTTAAAATATTGAATAGCAGTGGTTAACATTTTGCATTTATTTTACACCTATAGTACACAATTCCACAGACGAAATGTTAACGCGCTATCGGAGTATAGTTGGATAATATAAACATTAATTCTCACAAAGACGTTTAAAAGAAATCTTCTCAGTGGCGAACTATGGTGTTGCCTAATATCAGCCTGTAAGCGCCACACTTCTTTGTGTATGTTTGTGTATGTTGCGCGCGTGTGTGTTGTGTGTGAGTGTGTGTGTGTGTGGGTGTGTGTGGAAGGGGATGAGCAGACTTAGCTGAATAAACAGTGGCTTATATGTGAGGTGTCATGGATTGGAGCGTCACTATGGCCATCAGTTGTTTCCAATAGCGTCTTCTGTTTATTCTGTAAGTTAAAGGCCTACTCAGAGATTTCCTGAGGAGGGCGCCCTCAATTTCCAAAAAAATCGTGTTTTTTGCATGTACATAATGCTTGTCCATATACTAATCACTGTGTGAAATTGCTAAGCTTAAATCAAATTCCTTCATATAGAAAATCGCAACTTGTTATTAAAATTCCGGATCCGGAATTTTTGTTATACACAGTATCCTATGGGACGTAATAACATACATAAATGTTTACTGCATCAAAATGAAAAACCCGATTCATCTCAAATTTCGGATTTGTGCATTTTAGGTTACTATCTTTAGTTCTAGTTGATTATTTTTCATTATTACACAAAAAAATAATATTTCGAAATCTATGAGTCAGACTTTAACGTGCAATGTAGGGCACTCTGTCACGTGATGTGTCAACTGAATTAATAACTCTAATCTTTTCCCTCTCAGTTATTAGACCGTATTCAATAGCCAGCCATGTTGGTGGACCAAAGATTGATGCATTCCAGTACTACAACACATGTCAATGATCCCTGTGCAATCGGCTAAACAGGATCGAGTGACAGCTTAATGTATTGTAGTCCTGGAATGTAGGGCTATTCTGGTCACCAAACAGTCTGACGTCATAGTGAATACGGTCTATACTCTGTTAGGATTTTAAAATGTTGCGTTACAGGACAAGCAGAACTTAAAATGATTATTTTCCAGTAATTGAGAAGAGTGTGTTTTTCACACTTTTACAGTCAGTTCAGTCAGCCATAGGTTGGTATAGTAACTCCTTACATTGTCTGGTGTTATATCTAGGTTGGACAGTTAAGAACAAACTCCAAAGATTGAATGTGCTAACATTTTCAATTTGTAAACGGCAACTAATTACCGGGTTCTCAAACAAAAGGACAAACACATCAAAGCCCGCCCTCATTTCACGAAGAGAAAAAAGTAAAGGTAAACCATATAAATATTAACAATTCTGAAAGTGATCTTGTCAGGTTTTGACACCGAAAAAATCTTTCATAGGAGATATGACTGAGTTATGGCACGCCGATTAAAAATCTGTACCACTTTTTCATTTTATCCCACGGAGTATTACTGTTCAGTAGTCTTTAGACAATTGACATTCTCCAAAAGCCATTCGTATTGTTTATGGTTTCTTTGGTTTTTGCGACAAAGGTCAGTTCTGATATGAAAAGTTAGTTTCAAATTATAGAAATTCCAAGATCTTGCCACAGTCTCTTTCGTCGCTGCTCTGCACCCCACTTGTGGAGTTGGGTGGCCTCAATACGGCTGCAGGCTTGCGTTCTTTTTCCATTTCAATATCTACTTGTAATCATATCTTGTCATTCGGATGCTTGCAAGGCAGCGTTATTCTGTTGCGAGAAGATTTGACTCCGCTAGACATTCGCACTAGCGAAACATTAAAGAGTTTTGGTGTAGTGTAATTAACCATCCAGCACACTTGCCCAGAACTTTCGCAAATAGAATAACCGCTGCCCTTTGCAATCATCCGACGGACAAGAATGATTATAAGTCAATTATTGAATGGAAAAGAGAGCGCACGCCTGCATCCATCTTCAATGTCTAGAGGCATCCACTTGTGTGTGTTGTGTGTGTGTGTGGTTGGGTGTGGGGGTGAAGAGCAGCGCAGTAAACAGAATGGATGCCAGATCTTGGATTCCTAATTAATTGAAACTACCTTTTCAATATCAGAACTTGATGTTTGTCGCTTGTGCTTGGAGAAGGGGTGAATTGTCTAAAACAGCTTAAACAGCAACATCCGTTGATAAAATGAAAAGTGGTACAGATTTTCATTGGCTATAACTCGGTCATATGTGTCCTTTTGGGAAGATTTTTTCAGTTTTGGAAAACTAATTAAATGTTTTCATGTGTATTAATTTTGTATGGTTTAACTATTTCCCTCTCATGGAGATAGAGGGCGCTTGAGGGTTTCCGTTTTTTGAGACAAACCCGTTAATTTTTTACTGGGGAAGAATGCAAATTTTCTTAGCAGTCAACCAACTATCAATCGTGAGTTTATTTTCAGGTGCCTTTTTCAAAGGACTTTGGACTTATGTGGTATTATCTGCCGCCTAGAATAAAGAGCCCAACAGAGGAGCTAGCAGAAATAATATACAGTTCAAATTAATAAGTCCCCCCCCTAACAAGGTATTTTTCTAGAACAGTTAGGCTCTTTAAACTGTTACAAAATGTAAATGTACACTGCAAATGTTACACCTTTAATGTTTTTCGCGGGTTTCCGAAACGACGCCCCCAATTAGGTAGAATTTGGATTCCGCAAATTGAAAAAAAAAGAATAATACCTAACTACGTGGGACTTTGCTTTGGACATAATCGATCAAAGTTTCAAGCCTATGCTCTTATAGTTTTCTCGTACTTCCAATTTTATTGAACGACAATATTTTTTTTCACGCACTGGAAAAATCAGGGTAGGCGAGCATTTTTGTATTTTTGTTTAGGTCTACAATTAAAGCTCATTAAAATTCTGCATAAACTACAGTTAAAATCACACTGTGAGACCCTTCCTTCCAGCGATTTGATTGTACAAAGCGAAATTTTTTTTTCGAAAGTGCTAAATTTGAATATCGTTTGTCATGGGACATGTCAAATTTTGAAAACGTTCTGGTGGCAAATCACCGAAAATAATTTATACCAGAATACCGAACTCAATCCATAATTTTTACCTTGTACTGAATAGAATTACCATTATAAAGGCTCATATATATATATATATACTATATATATATATTATATATTATATATAATATATATATAGTATATATATATATATTGTAGACTGTAAGTATCAATTTGGTTGCTTGAACATTTTTGTCAAAGTGCAAAATTTCGGACAAAATCTACCACAAATGAATGATTTTAAGCATTTAAAAATCAGAATCTACAAACAATTGTTAGCCCTAGAAGGACCTCTTTACAACAAATTAAACTGGTTATTTTGCTCCGATCTGATTTTGTTCACACTTTTGGCACGAACACCTCGTCAATTCTGAAACATGCCTTAGGAAGCATTTACATTAAAAATCCATAACAAATATGCACTGGCTTTAGAACTTTTCAAACAAATAGGTGAAAAAGAAAACAAATATGTGGTGTGAGAAGCTCAGAAAGACCCTGATTTGTAGATTAAATGTACATAGTCATGGATTTCCCTTCAAACAAAAACTAGGACGATTTTAGCCGATTTTTGCGGTTTGTGTATAAATTGGTCACTGAACGGCCATTACCCAAATCGCTTACTCCATTTTTAATTTAATCGCATACCGTTTTTAATGTGACAGTAATAGCATGTAATGCAATAGCCTTAAAAGGTTAACTGTTTTAAATAACCAACAACCCATTTTACACTTTTACCATCATATGATGGGAAGCAACCAATTTTGTAAGATATGATGAGAAAATACCATGTTTTTAATGACCTCCAACACTAATCTAGCTCATGTTGTGTATGTTGCTGGGTCAATGCCGAGCATCAGGAAGGGCCCCTGTAAGGTATTACGTTAAGGGTTGAGCGCTTAAGTGGCGAAGGGGTGTGGTTGTAATCCCAAGTGTCACTAATACAGCGTGTTGAAAATATGAAGTTTTGTATATATCACCAGGGTTTTTTTTGAATAATTTCTGACGATGACTAACCACAAGGGAGACTGCCCACGTCATCACCAAGAGAAGAAAATATTGTTGGTAAACCGAGTCGACGTAGGAACAACGCTCTTCTGAAAAAAATATCTAGAAACACTTGATTATATGCCCATAAACACAAATTATGGTTTGGGTTAACCCCGTAGGAAATGATGGTGTTTTGCAGTGGTTTCCAGGGTGGTTTGTCCACTGCAATGCGCTCATAAAGATGTTTTAAGTTGATGTACTGGAATTGCATTGACTTGTTAACACTATTCCTCCCGAAACTACAACTCTTCACTCAGAAGATTGTAGACGTTTCCTTGTGTATATGTTTGGTTGGGGCAACGACAGTTTACAAATCAAATTTAAAACTATATATCCAGCAGCTATTAGATGCTGCACAAAATATTTAAAGAACTGTAACGCACATTATAGGTGGAATTAATTCACAATGTCATCTGTCCTGAACCTTTTACCATTTAATTATGAATTAAAAATGTAGGTGATGGCATGATATCATAGCGTTTGATGATCTTAATATATCATCAAATCACTGTTTGACTTGATTGAGCGACACTGTGGCAGCAACATCTTCTGCTCTCTACAACTTTTTCCAATTCGGATAGAACCCAGCCAGCAACCGTTTTGTGTGTGTAACCAATGGATTCAACATTATCTTGCTGTGACACTTTGCGCTACTTGAGTACTTTTTGCCTGGTTCTGATACCTCTAAATACCAATTTTGTTTTTGCTTGGATACTTATGCTGATGGCAGCATACTACAGAAGGATTGCTATGTACAGGTACCTGTACCAGTGGATTGGTATACAAATGGTATTGTGTGTAAGCAGTGGGACTTGAATGGACTGCTTGCTATTACTAATCTCTATTCAACCTTGCCATGATTGCAATACAACAACCAATGTGCTACTCCAGAGATCAGCTGTACAACCCAATAATGCTGGTGCTAAGCAAGCTAAGCTGCCTGACAGTGTGTGATACTAACATCAAACATGGTTGCACGCAAAACCCACAACCCGCAGAGGGGGAACGTGCTGGGAAGGATTTCTGCTATTAAAATGGAATATTATAAAACTATTCATCACTGATAATGCTCCCCCTGACACTACACCCAACTCCATAATGCCAACTCAAACACAATGAATATGGGCATATGGAATTTGTCAGTATGTACGCAACAAGGACCGAACATCTTATGTGAATGACGCATTAAACATGACATAGACATCATGTTTCTAACAGGACATGGTTAAGGGACAATGATTTGTTGACTTCGGGAGATGGTACACCTGGCTACTCAGTATTGAATTACCACGTGGGGCATTAATCGTTGTGATGGTTATTGGTGTTGTTGCCAAAAGCCAGTTGCATCTACAGGTTAGGAAAGATGTACGCCCAAAACTCATACTTTTGAACATGCCCTTGATCATACAATTCCAGTAACATAAACGTTGCAGTAATATACAGCCCCTCTTCCCCTACTGTGGAGTTTCTGCTGATTTGGACAACTTTCTGGGATTTGGTCGGTTATCCTGGTGAAGCACAATGATCTGGAGATTTAACTTCATATGGATTGTCCTGAGGAATCTCATGTCAGAACATTTTCTTCAATGCATCTCCTCCCTCAATTTCCAACGATTACCATGGCCCAACCCACATTGCTGGGCATACACTTGACTTAATCCTTGTTAAAGATGATAAGACAATTGTTAAATCCTACACCATTAATCAAATTCCGTGTATCTGACCATTTTCTTCATTAACTGTGTCCTTTCTCTTGAGACTCCCGTGATGTGAAGACGACATATTATGTCGAAAGTACAGAGCCATTGATTGTTCTGCCTTTAACAAGGACCTAGTGATCAAGATGGATCAGATAATGTCTACGGACTATGTGATGTGAATGAACTTGTTAAGAGCTACCATGAGGCTGCCGTCAAGTCATGGATGTTCATGCTCCTGTCGCCATCCATCCTCATACCACCCGGAGGAAGCCTGCATGTATGGCAAATTGTTGAGGCTGCCCGTCGTGCACGTCGGCGCCGGGAAAGAAGATGGAGAAAGACTCGCACAGAGGATGATCGTCTTGCATACATCCAGGCACAGAGCGAACTTGGCAGAGGCCATTAATATTGCAAAGACGGATTATTATAATAAACACCTTTTCTAGTGTAATACTAAGGAATGTACCAAGACACGTCAGTGAGTTACTGAATAACAATAATAGAGTTTAAATGATTCTCCTCCCTCAGACAAACTAGCAAATGATTTCTGTGAATTCTTGTTGGTAAAGTTGAGAAAATTCGACTCTGAGGTGGATTAGTCTTGAATTTTCAAATACTACCGTGTTACTATGATGTCAACCCTTACAGAGCACAATGTCAAATCCATACTATTACGTTGATGACTTACAAAATCTGATTGTGATGAAATGTCCATCGAATCATGTAGTTCTTGATCATGCCCACTTGGTTAGTGAAGAATCATCTCTCCTCCGTTATCCCGGTTTTGTATTGTCCATTATAATTCCTCACTTATTTCTGGTATGTTCCCGGCTGAGCTTCGCCCAACGGCAATTTATAACGATGTCTCAAAAAAAACCATCCCTTGATTGTCAGCAATTAAAGAAGTACCGGCGGTATCGAATTCTGCCCTTTGTGGCAAACGTATGAAAAGTCGTATCCTCCCAGGTGGTAACAATCCTATGTGATTCCACAAACTGTATGAAACCCTTACAGTCAGCTTACCGCTTGCCCATAGCACCGAAGCCCTACCTTTCTGTTCGGATAAGTTCCGTAGAGCTCTTTGATAACCAGCAAGGGTTGTGTTCTGGTGATGATCGACTTATCTGCCGACGTTCGACACTGCGATATGATATCCTTATACAGCGTCTTTCAGAAGACTTTGGGCTCAAGGGTACTGTAAGTGACTGGTTCAGGTCATATTTGTGTGATAGGTCCAGCCAGGCAGTGTGAATGGCACTCTGTCTAAAGATGCTATTCTTAGATATGGGGTCCACCAGGGATCTGTTGTTGGCCCCAGTCCTTCGTTTACTATTCTCAGTCATTGGTAAATCATTACGCAGGCCACTCTATGATATCATATTATATGCCGATGATCGTGTCAGATGTTTTTATTTTTGATCCCGCCCGCCATGGGGATGCTTTTGTGCTTTGTTTTAAGATTTCGTGCTGTGTTAAGGAGTTAAAAACTTGGATGATTACCAACAAACTTAGGATGAACCAGGACAAAAACTGAGTTCTTCATTATCTATCTCCTTCCATTATGAACGCCTTCACCATCATAGCCTTTTTCATTTGGGACGGCCTGGAAATCCATTCCACTACCCGGGTTAAAAACTTGGGTGTCATTTTTGACGTTTCTTGACAAGTCCACATCACATTACTCATCTTTGTGTTCTCTCAACTGGCAGATCCGCAATCTCAGTCGGGATAAAAGGATATTTGGACTTTCAATGCTTGTCCACAATGCTGTTCGTGCCTCTATTCTGTCAAGGCTGGACTACTGCTATTCTCTCCCTAATGTGTTTCAGAAAAATCTCACACGACTCCAACGACTGCAAAAAAAAGTGCTAGACTGATCTTCAAGCAAGCCGACGAAACATATCATACATCTCCCCTACTTCTTGAATTACATTGGTTACCGGTTTCCCAACGCATTCAAGTTCGTTATACAATGGTGAATGTCTACAAAATCTCTGAGAAATTCATCACATGGTTACCTCTATTACTTGTCAATCTCAGGAAATCCACCTATTCCCTCCGTGCTCTCAAGTGCCAAAAGCTTGTGTAAATCTCATAAGCAGGCTGTGTGATAGAGGCTTTTTTATTGTTGGGCCAGGATGTGGAATGGGTAACCTTACTCCATCAAGAATGCTTCCCTAACGCATCATTAACAAAGGCTCTCACAACTAACTCTTTTCCAAAATATAGTGCTGTTTGGGTTGCTCCAATCTCTTTGCTTCTGTTTTCTCTTCTCTAGTGCCTTGTATCCTTTGGCAATTAGCGTATTTACAAAATCCACGTGATTATATTATTATTATTATTATGTATTTCAATTAGGCAAAAACCTACCTAAATATAAACTGACCTAAATAGTTACCAAACACGGGGAAGGACACATAACGGATAACAGGGGTCGATGAATTTCGGGCGGACATTTTGAAATAAACATCTAAGCCACGCCGAAGGGAAACGATTTCTTGTGATACGCCAAACACACAGCAGGTTACGCTTTGTAAATGCCATTATTTTCCTTGGTTCGAAATTTCCAAACCAGTGCCCAGTTGCCGAATCCGTGGGTCTTCTACCACATAGTCACGCCATTTCACGTCACCCATGTCACGTCTCGTTCACTTTTATCACTTGGATTTCGTGGTATAACGATATACAAAAAATGTTAATATACAATAATCTTATTAAAAGTCATGACAAAAACCTTCTTGATATAGCTTGAAATATGTCTTCAAAAAAAAAAAAAAAAAGAATTCTTTTTTGTAATCCCGCATCCCGTCCCCGGGGCCTAATTGACAAAGGCAGTTGTGAATAAGGCAGGTACGGGTGCACACTACTGAATTCTCAACCTTTTGGGTTTAATATGATTTTTCGCCTACTCTACAATGTGTTTCCTATGGAAAATGACGTTGTGGTGCCTGGGAAACTTTATGAAATCATTCGAACGATTATGGTAACAGTGGTAAGAGGACGACCATCTATTGGATCAATAAAATAGTATTTGTACAAAACCATCTTTTCTGGCATTCTATGTCACGTTAGGCATCTTAGTTCGTCCCGAAAGGAGTTGAATAAAATATCAAGTTTTTTGCTTGTCGCATGAACATATTTGCCGATATCAATTCCTTTCGATGTTGTTCAAGCTTGAAAAAATATCATCATTTTGAATGGAGAGATATGATTGAAAGGAATGTCTATTGATAAATGTGATTGAGTTGAAACTCGGCTGAAACTTTGCAACGTAAAATGGATTCAGTCTATATGATATTGATCGCTCTCTGGAGAGTGGTTTTTTCATTTTTTCATTTTTGGATACTATTCCCTTAAGGCTTATGCGTATTAAACTCTACACCCACCCTAAAAAGGTCGTTTCGTGGCGCTTTTCCAAATCGTATTTTAACACAATGCATGATACTTCGCCAGCCAACAAGAAGATATTGTAATGCGTTTTGGTGTATTTTAATAGCTAAATGGAAGTCTTAGTAGTCCTGCAAATAAAAACGATGTCTCATTTGAAGTGGTGGTTTCTGGTTGATTGAATCCGGAAGAGCTGAGATGGAGGAGTCGTGGGCGGTGACGGTGGTGGTATGTACAAAGTCGATGAGAATACAGGTCTCTTGAGTTTACCTCTTATCTCACATACTTTGTAAAGAGTCTACAAATTGGTTTGGTCACTATTTCAATAAAACATCAGCTAAAATGTTCTAAACAAACCAATTAGCATAATAACTTGAACTATAAAACAAGTTACTTTGGTTAGTTAATAAAACCATAACTATTGATAACTCTCTCTCTTCTCTCTCTCTTTGCACTTAAAATAGCCTTTAGTGTAGGTTTCAATACAATTCCGCAGGTGGATTAGTCATATTAAAAATACATTAGATTGTATGGTTGGAAAAGTTCAAACCTTTAGCGATCAAAATTAATAATGTTTGCACTATATCTAGTGGCGGATTCTGCAAGATCTCTTTATTGTCGCGAGCGTCTAAGGCCAACATTGATGGGCAATGAGTATGTAGAGTCAGTCAATCACCTTATCCGGACATCAACTTCTAATGATCAATACCGGCAGGTCGAACTCCGGATCCCATGGATTAACAGTAACGGATGGAGCATCAAAGTAGGAAGAGAGCTATCAGCTGACTGACTGAAAACCGAGGACCCTGAACGTCCTGCCGGGTACGAAATGACGATATCCCTTCAAGAATACCTTCTCTACCACTTGGCACGTGATCACTACGTCACACACATCCGCCCTCTTATTTATATCATACTGTGCAGCCGCCAGTATATACTGTCTTCTCTCTCGAGTTCTTTCTTCTTTACACATTCGAAGGAACTCGACTGTGTCCTTCTTCTGTACGGTTTCTGTCTTTTCTTTCTCTTTCTTCATTTCTTTTCTTTTCTTCTTTCTTCTTCTGTCACAGCTATATCTCAAACATTGAACACCCATATTACACCAAACTGGTCACAAGACAAGTACATGCACCACTTTTGATCTGACCCGATTGGTGTCAAAGGTCACGATGGGGTCACAGGGGTCAACAACGTTAACCATTCAACAAATCTAGAATTAGCTCAATCTCAAACCAAATGCTGTCATCTTGTAGCACTTGATCAACACGACCAAAAAGTCTTATTACTTTGTCATATGACACATGATATTTTAGAGGCAGAGGTCAAAATACATCGAAATACGTTATATGTCAAATCACTACTCCTTTTAACAAATTACATAGTTATGATCACGTGAGTCATGTATGTGGTTGAGCTTGATATCCCCACAAAAGGTTACTTACTGAAATTTTGATCAAGGTCATCTGGGGTCACGAAGTCATGACCTTTACTGTGTGAAAAATTTAAAACAGGTCAAATAGAAATCTTTTTAAAAATTTTATGCATTTGTTTTAGTTTTGTGTTTTTTATATTAAAAGTAAATTATGACCCATCCCATGACCCTGGTTTAGGGGTCAACGGTCAAAAGACATCAAATTACGTACACTCCAAATCACTACTACTTTCTACATATTAAATAGTATATCACATGACTCATGGAATGTGGTGTAGTTTGACAACCCCTAACCACAGATACTTAATGAAATTTTTGATCACGGTCATTCTGGGTCACGGGGTCAAAAGTTTCATTTTTAACAAAATACGCTACTCCATCGACAAATAACATTGCTGTCACGTGACTCATGCCAGTGCATACGAAGCGCTTGTCATCCCCCACAAAAGTTACTTAATGACATTTTTATTAAAATCCTCGGGTCACAAGGTCAAACCTCCTTACTGTGTGTAAAATTTAAAACAAGGTCAAGTAAAAAATCTTTTTAGCCCACCTGTGTACTTGATGAGAGGTCTAAAAGTCAATCATGACCCCAGCACCTGACCCATGTTTTAGGGGACAAAGTCCAAATACTTCAAATTAACGTTCACTTCACATCACTATACTCCTTCTAAACGATTACATAGTATGATCACGTTACTCATGTGTGTGGTGTAATTTGAACATCCTCACAAAAGTTTTTATGAAATTTTGATCAAAGGTCATTTGGGGGTCACTAAGGTCAAACTCTTTTAACTGTAGTGTAAAATTTAAAACAAGGTTAAATAGAAAATAATTTTTTTAGTCCCATCCTGTAATAGCTTGTTACGGCATAAAAGTCAAGTCATGACCCCATCAGACTTGACCCTGGTTTAGGGTCAAGGTCATAATACATCATATTACGTTACACTTCCAAATCACTACTCCTTCTAATACAGATTACCTAATTTAATCACGTGAATCATGTATTGGTGTAGTTTGGCATCCCCTACACAAGTACATAATGAAATTTTGATGCAAAGGTCATTTGGGGTCACGGGAGTCCAAGACCTGATTTTTCACTAAATATGCTACTTATACACCACTTCGCGGTCTAAGTAATCTCGACTGGTTCAGATCTGTAGACAGATCTAGTTCTTTACAAGACTGGCCGTCAGCCGTCCTTGTTCTGTGTTTGGATGCGTTTCTTCTAACTAGCCGATTCCAATCGGCCTTGGTGTTCTTTTACTATCGTATTTCTGTCTTCTACACAGCCGATTGCAAATCGGCTGTGTTCTGTTTTTACTAGCGTTCTTCTTTCATTCTTCACAGCCGATGCAAATGGCTGTGTGCTGTTTCTTCTTCTTTCTGCAATGTGCTTATAGCTCAGTAGTGCTTTGACCAATAGTGACCAGGTTTGCACCAAATGACCGCTCACCGAACCATCACTTGCCAATATGACTTTGACCTTGACATCTGACCTTTGACCTCGTCACAGGTTTCAAATATGTCGATTTAAGTCGCAAAAATATCTTTTACAGGATTATGCGGATATCACACTAAACTTGTGGCAGAGGAACAACCGACCCATGCTTCATATAGGGTGGTCAATCAAGAATAAGGCTGTCAAAGGTCTTAAGGGGTATTTTCCGGTCTGAAAGCCAAAATAATGCCATTTAAAGGGCAAAATTATCTTCTTCTACAGGATCATGCCGATATCAACCTAAACTTTGGGCAGGAACCACTGACCCCATTCTACATTAGGGTGTTCGAGGAATAAGGAATCAAAGTTCATTAAGGTGTCACTTCCGGTCAAAAACCAAAAATATTTAAAAACTTTCAAAATTTTTTTCTCAAAATGTAAACATAGCAGAGTGACATAACTTGCAGATATGCATGTATGTTAGCCAATGTTCATGTATTTTTATTTTGTGGGTCAAAGGTCTTTACAGTCCTTTTTCCGGTTTTAGGCTAAAAAACTTTAAGAAATTTCTATCGTTCCGAAGTCGTAAGCATAGTAGATTTTTTTATTTGAACTGCAACAAATGCATTTTTTGCGATGTCTATAGGTTTTTTTATTCGTGGTCAAAGGTCATTAAGGGTGTCATGGTCCATTTTTGCCAAAAAATGCTGAAATGAGACATAATTGACTATATCTCACCCTATAGAAGACAGATAAGCCGCAGAAAGGGTGTTTTGAATCATCCCATAATGCATAGCAATGTGCCTAACCGGAGTGTTACTAACCTGTTCGTAACTTAGGGGATAAAAGTGTTATTCCAAAAGTTTTAAGAACCAAAGACATTTCATAATCATGCAAAAATTCCCTAAGTACTAATGCTTTATGGGCTAAAATCAGGGTTTTTATGTGTTAAGAATAAATATGATTTTATGTGATCACATGACCTAAATGAGGTAAATTTTCCCAAAACTGGTGCATTGTGGGGATTGACTCAAAACCCACCCTCTGGATAAAGCCGTTTAAAAGGAGTTTCCAGATCCTTCACAGATTGTGCCTTGACAGGTGGTGAGAAGGCTTCGACAATGGGGTCATATTACCATTCGGCTGTGTACGCAGTGGCCCTATTGCCACATAGCCTCTAGTTCTTTCTTTACAAGGCGGCCTTCAGGCCGTCTTGTTCTTTTGTTTTTGATGCGTTCTTCTTCTTCTTCTTCTTACATAACGGCCGGCCAGCCCCGTCTTTTGGTTTTTTGATGCGTTCTTATTCCTAGCCGGGTGTGCGAACACGGCAGGTCCTGTATTTTTAGAGATTTCTTCCGATGCGTTCTTCCCTTAGTCGTGCAACGACTAGGGTCATGTATTCCAGCCATTTCTTACCTAGCCGTGTGCAAGCACGGCTAGGTCTTGTATTTGTGCGATTTCTTCTTCTTTACAAGACGGCTGTCAGCCGTCTTGTTCTGTTTTTTGATGCGTTCTTACATACGGCCTCTGGCCGTCTGTTCCTGTTTCTGATGCGTGTCTTTTTTTCTTTCTTTACACGCCGATTGCAAATCGTCTGTGTTCTGGTTTAAACTAGCGGTCTTCTTTTCTTTCTTTCTGTCAATGTGCGTATAGCTCAGTAGTTTAGGCTTGACCAATAGTGACCAGGTTTGCACCAAATGACCGCTCAGCGAACCATAACCTGCCATATGACTTTGACCCCCATCGGTGACCTTTGACCTTCGGTGACAGGGTTTCAAATATGTCCTTTATTGGCAAAAATACTTCTTCTCTTCTTCTACGATCTGCCGATATCAACTAAACTGTTCAGAGGAACCACCGAACCCATGCTTCATATAGGGTGTTCAGGGATAAACGAGTCAAAGGGTCATGAAGGGGTATTTTCCGGTCTGAAAGCCCTAAATAGTCATTTAATTGGCAAAAATTATCTATCTTCTCCACCCCCACCCCTCACAGGATTATGCCGATAATCACTAAACTTGTTCAGAGGAACCACTGACCCATGCTACATATTAGGGTGTTCAGATAAGGAGTTTCCAAAGTCTTAAGGGTCACTTACGCGTCAAAAACCAAAAAAAATTAAAAAATTCAATTTTTTATCTCAAAATGTAAACTATGCAGAGTGACATAAAACTTTCAGATATGCCTGTATGGTAGCCGATGTATGCAAGGGTATTTTAATTTGGGGGCAAACGGGTCATTTAAGGTCATTCCGGTTTTCGATGCCTAAAAAACTTTAAGAATTTATCTCCCCCCACAACTAAGCATAGTAGAATTTTTTTATTTGAACTGCAACAAAGCATTTTTGCGAGGACTATCATTTTTTTTATATCGGGGTCAAAGGTCTTAAGCGGGGTCAAATTGTCAGTTTTGCCAAAATATGCTAAAAGTGAGAACTAAATGACTATATCTCAGCCTATAGAAGACAGGCAAAGCCCGGTAAGGAGCTTCAGATCTTCACCAAGATTGTGCTTGACATGGCGTCAAAGGCTTGACATGGGGGTCTATTTACCATCGGCTGTGTTACCAGTGGCCTAAAAGGCCACAAACCTCTAGTTCTTTCTTTCTTTCTGGCAACACTTCAATCGGCTCTAGCCAGCATGGCTTGACGTATTCTGACTATACTTACATCAAATACCGTGACCCTCCCATTTATGACACATGACATTGACCCCTGGTCTGACTTTCGACCTGGGCCACAGCGTCAAATATGTAATTTTTTGTTACAAATTATCTTCTTATACAGCATTACGCCGATATCAAACCAAACTGTTCAGAGAAACCACTGCCCCTTGCTTCATACTAGGGTGTTCAGGGATAG